>CM028347.1:16396637-16583156 GCA_016618105.1 Dendrobium huoshanense
ACTACTACTATACTACTACTACTATACTACTATACTACTACTATACTACTATACTATATACTATACTACTACTATACTACTACTACTATACTACTACTATATACTATATACTACTACTACTATATACTACTATACTACTACTACTATACTACTACTACTACTACTACTATACTACTACTACTACTATACTATACTACTATACTACTATACTATACTACTACTACTACTACTACTATACTACTATATACTATACTACTATATATACTACTACTACTATACTACTATACTACTACTATATACTACTACTATACTACTACTATACTATACTACTACTACTATACTACTACTACTATACTACTACTACTACTATACTACTACTACTATACTACTACTATACTACTACTACTACTACTACTACTACTATACTACTACTACTACTATACTACTACTACTACTATACTATACTACTACTATACTACTACTATACTACTACTATACTATATATATACTATATATATACTATATTATATACTATACTATACTACTATACTACTACTATATACTATATACTATACTACTATACTACTACTACTACTACTACTATGATATTATACTATACTATACTATTACTACTACTATACTACTACTACTATACTACTACTATATACTACTACTATACTACTACTACTACTATACTATATACTACTATACTACTACTACTACTACTATACTACTATATACTACTATATTACTATACTATATACTACTATACTACTACTACTATACTATATACTATACTACTATACTACTACTACTACTACTACTACTACTACTACTATACTATACTATACTATACTACTACTACTACTACTACTATATACTATACTATACTACCATACTATACTATACTATACTACTACTACTACTATACTACTACTTTACTACTACTACTATACTACTATACTTCTATACTACTATACTACTACTACTACTACTATACTATACTACTACTACTACTATACTACTATACTACTATACTACTACTACTATATACTACTATACTATACTACTATACTACTACTACTTTTATACTATACTACTACTACTACTACTACTATACTATACTACTACTATACTATTACTATACTATACTACTATACTACTATATACTATACTATACTACTACTACTATATTACTACTACTATTATACTACTATATACTACTACTATACTACTACTATAATGCTACTATACTATACTACTAATATACTACTACTATATACTACTACTACTATACTATATACTATACAATATACTATATATTATTACTACTACTACTATACTACTACAATATTCTATACTATACTACTACTACTATATTACTACTACTACTATACTACTACTACTATATACTACTACTATACTATATACTACTACTATACTATATACTACTACTATACTATATACTACTATACTATATACTACTACTATTGTTTATGGTTCAAATATAGAGTAGTTTATAGGGTACTATAGTTTATGGTTCAAAAAACCATAGCCATAACCATGAGTACTATAGTCTATGGTTCAAATAAGATAAAGTGGTTTATAGGGTTTGTAGCTACAATGAGTCTTTGTCATCTTCTACAATGGCTGAGTAAATTTCAAGAGTGAATGATTCTCTTGATGGCATCAAAAAGTTGAGTGGACTCTTAGATTTCATTTGGGACGGCTTTTTTGCTACTTCTTAAAGCAGCTTTCTAGTAAAAAAATTTTCTATTTGATGGGTAGCAATGGTTGATATTGAGGACTTTCAAGTCCGTGTGGGGTGAGGAAATTGTTAAAGAACTTAAAAGCATAAGGTTTAGTTTCACAACAAATAGTTGAAAAATATTTTGTTGCTGAATTAAGGAAATATCAAGTGATCGATTGTTACCTATAAGTATAAGCTTTTGGGTTAAAAAAGTTGTTGATTTTTGTAACTATTACGGAGTTGTCATAGATTCTATTTTTTAAGAAATTTTTATGGTGAAAAGTTGTTTCTATAATCATAATAATGAAGTTATTTTCTATACAATAACTTTACAACTAACTTTATAAAACGCTACAGTTGTCCCAAACAAACATTGAAAAGCCCCTAAAAAATACAATAATATTGCACTAGACAAATATTAAAAGGGATAAATTACGATGGTCATTGCAAGTCTGGAACAGTATCATTGAGCCATTCAACCACATATAATGAGCTTAAAAAGTCCAACTAGACACAAAAACTTACAACTTAATTCAAAGTAAAGTGATGGAGCAATATGTTTGTCTGGATTATAGTGGAGTTAACCTCTTCTCTCATGCACAGATGAATCAGTCGATTGCAACGTCGTCTTCCTCTCCTCCGCCACCGTCAACCTGGTGGCCTCCATTTTTCAGTATCTCGTAGTAAGTCTGCAAGCCTCAAATCTGAGGTGAAGTATGGGGAGAAAAATAGCAGCTTTGAATTTTCCATCAGGAAGAGAATTATGAGTTTTCTAAAAATATCAGGGGAAGACTATGGCATAGTTTGTACTGCCAATAGAACAGCTGCTTTCAGGTTGCTGGGAGAAACTTATCCATTCCAATCCAATAAGAGGCTGCTAACAGTTTATGATTATGAAAGCGAAGCAGTGAGCGCAATGGAGGAGAGTGCTGAGAAGAGAGGAGCAAAGGTCATGTCTGCAAGCTTCTCCTGGCCTGGCATGAGGATTCAGACTGCAAAGATGAAGAAGATGTTGAGCAAGAGAAAGACAGAAAAGAAGAGAGGTTCGCTAGTCTTTCCACACATGTCCAGGATGACTGGAGTAAGGTATCCTTATTTGTGGATGAAACTGGCAAGGGAGAATGGCTGGCATGTAATCCTTGATGCTTGTACATTAGGGCCAAAGGATATGGACACACTGGGAATCACATTGATTCAACCAGACTTCATCATTTGCTCCTTCTTCAAGGTGTTGGGGAGAACCCAGCTGGGTTCGCAGCTCTGTTCATCAAGAAATCCAGCAAAGAAGTATTGCAGACATCCATTTTCGCAAGAAGCATTGGGATGGTAAGCATTGTCAGGGCAGGAAAGCTGTCTAACTTACCTGAGGAGGAGGTGGATACTACAAGTTCTTTTTCTGGTCCGATCCCCTCCAACTCAAAACAGAAGCAATCGGAGATATATGAGGAAGGTGAGACATCTGAGTTCGGTGGACCTCCAGTCAGTACAGAAGCAGAAGAAGAAGATAAAGAACAACAAGCAACTTATGAACATAAAGAAGAGAAAGAAGAAGAGGAGGAAGAGGAGTTGTCATCAGAAATTGTAGAAGTACTGAGAAAGTCTACCAAACACAACAATGAGGAGATAGAAAATCAAGTGGAGGTTGAATTCAATGGCTTGGATCATGCAGATTCTCTAGGCCTTCGAGTTATACATAACAGACTTAGATGCATCACTAATTGGTTAGTAATTGCACTGATGAAGTTGCAGCATCCTCACTCTGAAAATGGTTATTCTTTGGTAAAGATTTACGGACCACGAGTAAAATTTGACAGAGGACCTGCATTGGCATTCAATGTGTTCGACTGGAAAGGAGAGAAGGTTAATCCTGTGCTTGTTCAGAAGCTGGCAGACATAAGTAACATTTCACTAAGCTGTGGGTTCCTTCAAAAAATCAAATTTTCAGAAAAATATGAACATTTGAAGGATACAGTTCTAGAGGAAAGAGTCCATGAGAACACAGTAGTTACAGATAATAAAAAGAAAGAGGATCATAATCTGGGGATAGCCGTTGTAAATGCTTCATTTGGTTACCTAGCTAATTTTGAAGATGCTTACAGGCTCTGGGCTTTTGTTGCCAAGTTTCTGGATGCTGATTTTGTTGAGAAGGAGAGATGGAGATATGTGGCTCTTAACCAGAAAATAATTGAATTGTAGACTGAGGAATGACCAAGAATCCATTATTTTACTGCTCCTTTTCAAACTTTGCAGATAGGGGACAATATGGAAGCATTCAAATTTCCTATTCATTCATTCTTTGAAAATGATGTGCAATGTTGCAGAAGTCAATTGAATGGTTTAAACTTCAATATTTTTTGTGAAATCATTAAAGATAGTAGCTGAGAGTAGTAACAAATGCCAAACAATTTATGTCATGCAATCGTTCATAAATTTTACTTCATTATTGTAGTTTCTTGGACCCAGTATTTTTTTTTATTAGAAAATTGCTTTAAAAAGCAGTAAGAAAGTTGTCACAAACAAAACTTAAGTCACTCAAAATAGCCAAAGTTGACACATTGCTCGACTTGGTTCACCAAGGCTACTTGTCCAAGCATCAAAGCAACTTGTTGGGGCTCGGCAAATCTCAGTGATGTCGCAAGGAGCATCATATGGATTCAGCCCTTACAAACCAATATGTAATTTCCACATTTTATTGTCTACAAACTAGTTAAGTTTATTCATTTTATAATAAGCTCTGATATGTAACTCATATAGGGGCTATTTGGTAGTACTAATGATTTGATTTAAGTAGGATTTTGTAAATCCTCTGAATCCGGATTTCGGAAATCCCAAGGGGCTTAAATCCTGAAAATTGTTTGATAATATTAATGATAAATCCTGTTAAATCTCATGTGGCTATTTGGCTACAGAGCATATTTAATTGGCGGACTCTTCCCTCTAGCGCTAATAGAATCTTAAATCCGGCAAGAAAGAGAATTTCATAAATATGGAATTTAGCACGAAAAGGGGAATTTTCCTTCTACGGCATCTTTCATTTTCCATGAGATTTGGTTTTGCATTTTTGGCCATTTGACGGATTTCGCTCAAATCCGGCCCAAACATGGCCTAAATCCTGCTATCAAACAGCCCCATAGTGTTTTCTGTAGCAAAGTACCTCTACCTAAGCTTATAAATAAATAGGGTGTCAAACCATGAATCTGGGACAAACAATCATTTGTCTTAGTCTTATACTTCCAGGCATTCCAGTGAAATTTCAAAACTTTTCATTCTAGACTCTCTATCCTTCATCTCTTATCTCTTGTTTCTTAATCATTCTAGTCTATAAGATTATGGTGTTACTTGCAAACAAATGTGATCCAACACTTGATATTATAGTTATACTTTTTCTCAAGAAACAATACTAACGATGGGCTCCAATTACATACTTCATAATAACTCTCTCATTCATGCTTAGTTTGGGATAGCTTTCTTACTATTTTCTAAAATAGCTTTCTAGTACAAATGTTTTTCTTTCAAATTATCACAAATGAAGCCTCAATCTCTCACTCACTCTCACTTTGTTAAAAAATCAAAGAAAATGAGAAAAAGGGAGAGGATGTATTGGCAGCTATGTAAATGTGGCATTAACTCCAACAGCAACTTTGAGAGGTATCTATAGCCCAGGTCGATTTTCCCAGCTTACAATAACTATCCTCTATAATTATAGAAAGAGGGTAGTAGTCAAACCTGTATTGGGATTTTCAAGGGATAGACAATACTAATGTTAAACTATGTGAAAGCCTTATATTTAGTGCCACATTCGATTGATAAAAAGTACATTCACGAAGAAATACATTCATCGCCAAAAAATTTTACGCTTTTTGGGTTAAAATTGGGTTCCTATTAGGCTCATTCTCCTTAACATAAGTACTATAGTTTATTGTTTTTTTTTAATTAATTAATTATTTACTATACTATACTACTACTACTATTATACTATAATATATACTATATTATACTATACTATACTACTACTATATACTATACTACTATACTATATACTACTACTACTATTATACTATATATACTACTATACTACTATACTATACTACTATACCGAAGTCGTGTAGACTATGACAACAGTCGCGACCGACTATCAAGATCCTCGCTACTATGGCAGGGCGGTACGCTCTGCTCTCTCGCGACCCCTACTCTAATCAAATGCTCCGCTACTGAAGATGAAAAAGGTGAGCACTGAAATGAGAAAGGCGATAGCTTTCAGTGTACTTATACAGTGAAAGACGATAGTGACGCAACACGCCTTCGGTTCACACGTGAAAGTGCTTCGAAAGGACAGGTGCGCGGAGCCGGAGCCCGGCATGTTCGCCCGCTGGGCCGAGTGTTCGCCCACTTCAGAGCCTTCGCCTTTAGAGAACAAAATCAGTGTCCCTGAAAAACTACAGGTATCTGAGAGCCTCGTCTAAAAGACGATCGCCTTTGGAAGCGCCAGTAGCGTAGGGCGACCGGGCCAGCCGAGCCCCTCTGAATTAACTACAATACTATTATATTATACTATACTACTACTATACTACTATACTATATATTATACTACTACTACTACTACTATACTATACTACTACTACTACTATACTACTATATACAACTACTATACTACACTATACTACTACTACTATATTATACTATACTATATGCTACTACTACTATACTACTATACATACTATACTACTACTATACTACTATACTACTATACTATACTACTATACTACTGCTACTACTACTACTACTATTATACTATACTACTACTACTTCTACTATACTACTACTACAACTATACTACTATATACTACTATACTACTATACTACTACTGCTACAACTATTACTATACTACTATACTATATTATTATACTACTATAATACTACTACTACTACTACTACTATACAAAACTACTATAATATACTACTATACTACTACTATATACTACTACTATACTACTATATACTACTACTAATATACTATACTATTATATATTATATATACTTCTATATTACTACTATATTATATACTATACTACTACTATACTATATACTATACTACTATACTACTACCACTACAATATTATATACTATACTATACTACTACTACTACTATATACTATACTACTGCTATTATACTACTATACTACTATATATTATACTACTACTACTATCTACTACTATATACTATATTATACTACTACTACTACTATACTACTATACTATTATACTACTATACTATACTATACTATACTACTACTATACTACTATACTATACTACTATACTATACTACTATACTATATTATACTATACTACTATACTACTACTATATTATACTACTACTATATACTATATACTACAATACTATACTATTATACTACTATATACTACTACTACTACTATACTACTATTCTATACTATATACTATACTATACTACTATTACTACTATACTACTATACTACTATTATACTACAATACTACTATACTATATATACTACTATACTATACTACTACTATATACTACTATGCTTAATACTACTACTATATACTACTACTATACTACTACTACTATACTACTATACTATACTACTATACTTTTACTACTACTACTACTACTACTATTACTAATACTACTATACTACTACTATTACTACTACTACTATTACTACTACTACTATACTACTATACTATACTACTACTATACTATACTACTATACTACTACTACTATACTACTATACTACTACTACTACTATACTATTATATACTATACTACTATACTACTATACTACTACTACTATAGTACTACTATACTACTACTACTACTATACTATACTACTATACTACTATACTACTACTACTACTACTACTATATACTATACTACTACTACTATACTACTACTATACTATATACTACTACTATACTACTATATATTATACTACTATACTATACTTCTACTACTATACTACTATACTATACTACTACTATATACTATACTATACTACTACTACTATACTAAACTACTACTATACTACTACAACTACTATACAATATACTATATACTATACTATACTACTATACTACTACTACTATATACTATACTATACTACTATACTATATACTACTATATACTATATACTATATACTACTACTATACTACTACTATATACTATATACTATAATATATACTACAATACTATACTATATACTACTATACTACTACTATTATACTATACTATAATACTATTATACTATACTATATACTACTATAATATACTATACTATACTACTATACTATAATATCTTATATAATGACTATTATTCTTAAACAAAAATTAGGCAACACCTCTACATAATGTGTCGGGGGTCGGGGGCAATGTCCCTTGATAAGGTTCGACATGCTCGGTCAAGTCACAGGGTAAAGGGGCAGCGCCCGTGCGGGAGTTTACAGGGGCAGCACCCCTTGAACAAATTTTGGTTGTAAGGATATTTTCGGATTCTCTTTATTATTTCTCTTTATATTTGGTTTATCGTTCCCTAACAATAACACCTCTACAAAATGTGTTTAATTATACTTTGGGGGGGGGGGGGGGGGGGGGGAATTGCCTAAAAATTTCTATAATAAAGAGAAAAAAAAAAAGATGGAGGGGACAAATTACTTAAAAATCCAAGTAATAAAAAAAAATTTAATTTTTTTAGGGGAGGCAATCGCCCCCCTGGTCACTTAAGGGTTCCGCCTCTGTTTGAACGTGAATTTTAATGGATTGATTTTATTCATTTTTTGTGGGTATCTAAATTGAGTGGATGTCAGTTTCAACCTTATAGGTTGTATGCAATTGCGGTGGAAGTATAAACGACGTTAATTTAATATTTGATTGATAAATTTTATTCCAATTGATATAGAAATCACGTGGATGAGATTTTTTTATCAATAACTTTAAATTCAATTTTGGTGTATCTAAAAACAAATGTGGATATGGTTCTTAGATGTCACTTTGATTGTATATGCTGTTAACATAAGTTTAAATTGGGGAAGTTTAGACATCTATTCAATTTACATCCAAATGTGGGGTACTCTCGTTCGTGATATTTGAATTTTGGAATCATGAAAATTGTCGCATAAAAATAGATGAGATCACCATAACATGATGGCCGAAGAAGGTTCAATATCCAAGCATGTTGATAGATCCACCCCATTTATATTTTACAACCAAATATTATAAGTAGTACTTTATTTTAATTTTTGACATTTAATATTAAATCTAATTTTAATAGAACAACAACAACAACAACATCAAGCCTTTGTCCTACTACGTGGGGTCAGCTACATGAATACTTTTTTGTCATTGTGTTCGGTTAAAAGTCAAATTCTCATTTCAATCTAATAAAGAAATATCATTTCTAATATTTTCTAACCAAGTCTTTTTAGATCTACCTTTACCTTTCTTAACATAAGTTAAATCTAATACCTAAACTTCCCTAACCGAGTCATCTGAAGGCCTCCGTTTAATGTGACCAACCCATCTAAGGCGACTCTCTCTAATCTTATCTTCCACTGGAGCTACTCCAACCTTTTCACGTATATGCTCATTTCGTATCCTATCTCTAAGGGTCAAGACACTCATCCACCTAAGCATCCTCATCTCTGCAAGACTTAACTTAGTATTATGCTTCTCTTTTAATGGCCAACATTCGGCACCATAAAGCATTGCAGGTGTAATAGCAGCTTTGCTCATATCGTCCGGGCCGATTGGAAATCGTCCCGGGACGATCAGTTCAAATTTCGTTCCAGATTTTGTACATAAGCTACAGGATAATTTTCCTGTAAGGATCGTCCGGGCCGATTGGAAATCATCCCGGGACGATCAGAGCAATGCACAAGTCAGAGAGTAGGGGTTTTTATCATCCAAGGAAATTAATTATCGTCCTGAGAAATCGTCCCAGGACGATGTGCTTTTGTTCAGATCGGCCAGGACGATCGTGCGATCGGCCGGGCCGATCTCAAGTAGATATAAGGGATTTCAGTTGTTTTGAAGAGAGAGAAAAATCAAAATAAAATATCTGAAATTCTGAGGAGAGAGAAAGTCGAGAGAAAAGAGGAAAAAGTTGATTTTTGGGCAACGCCGGGCCGTTTTCGTCCGTCGAGACAATTCAAGAAAGTGGTGTACGCAAGGTAAGGCATATTCCGCCTTTCTCAATTTTCATAACGGTGAAGTTTGAACGATTATTCTGTCCGGATTTTATTTTCGTTAGCGAATTTCGTCCGTATTTTCTGATTGGTTCAGTTTTTACCGCGTAACTTTTGGTATGTTTCTGAGGTGCCGAGTGTGCACGTTTTGATTATTTTCTGGAGAATTTTTACCGGATAGTTTTGACTCGACTGTGTTTTATTTTGACTGTGATTTCTGATGAAGTCCGAAATTGTCTGGGCAGTAGAATAAAAGTCTTGCAATGTTGTTATGAATATTCTGTGCTAATTTGGTAATTTGTGAAATTAGAAATTTTTGTGTAAATTCTGTATACTGTCGTTATGCTGCCGGATTTTCGTACGATTTCTGAAATTGTCCGGATTTGTTCTGAAATGATATGATATGCTTGTGTGCTATGAAAAGGGAGTTATAAGGGGTCAGATCCTGTGAGATCCTGTCTGTGTCAGGGAAATCTGAAAATCTGAAATGAGCTCTGAAATCTGAAAATAAGTTCTGTTCCGGATCCAATGATTTCTGGTGCTATAAGCACATCTGTTCTGGTGCCATGAGCACAAAGGGAGGCATAAAGGACCAGAATCTGAGAGATTCTGTCAGTATCTGGGAAGGGAGGCATAAGGGGCCAGAATCCGTTGAGATTCTATCATGGTCAGGGAATCTGTTCTGTTAATTTGTTCTGTATTGTGATATGTTCTGAATTGATATGATTTCTGATTTCTGTACGATTCTGTTCTGTTCTGATTTGATCTGATCAGTATGATTCTATTCTGATTCGATATATGATTCTGTTGATCTGATTTCTGTACGGATTTGGTCTGATGTGTTTGATGTGGATTCTGATGATTTGGATTGGAGGTTTGATGTCTTGCTGAGCTGTTGTAGCTCATCCTTGTTTTCTGCGTGGTTTTCAGGTTCTGGGAAAGGAAAGGAAGTCTTGGAGTAGAAGTTCAGAGTCTGATCTGTCATAGATTGATACTTTTGATTTTTGTACAGTCATGGCTTTTCTGTTCTGTTCTGTTCTTTCTGTCTGAAGTCATGCACTGTATCTGTATATGAATATTTTGATGAATGAAAAGATAGATGATCTGTTTCGCTGTATTTGATTTTTATAGTAGCTATGTGTGTGTGTGTAAATGTTTGGAAGAAAGTTCTGAAATAAATTCCAAAGTCAGATCCTGGAATCAATTCAGTTAGTTTGAGTTTGTCCACGACCCGATGCGAGCGGGATCCGTCCCGGTCGGGTTGGGTCGTGACAAGCTTTAGTGGTATCAGAGCAATGATTTTGGAATTTGGAATTTGGAATTGGATTGTAAGACAGAGCTATATGAAGTGATCTGAGTCTGTCTGGGGTAGTTTTGGTCTGTTCGGATTTTTATTGTGTTATTTTTGTGCTTAGTTTTTCGGATTTTCTGGATTTTCTGAATGGATCTGCCAAACCCCGATATGACAGACGGTCAGAGTGCCAGTCAGGCAGCACCAGTGGGTAGTACAGCCCCAGTGGTCGGTGCAGATACACTTTCCCAGTTTGCTTCATTGGTTGCTCAGATGATGAGCGAGACTCACAGTAGAGCCTCTACGGTTCGATCTGAGGATATTGATAGACATCTTCAGATGTTTCTGAGATTGAAACCACCGAGGTTTGAGGGCGCTGTTGAGCCCAGAGCAGCTGAGGAATGGCTGAGGAGGTTAGAGAAGACTTTTGACGGCATGCAGTGTCCGTCAGACAGGAAAGTACCTTTAGCAGTGTTTCTGTTAGATGGAGAAGCAGAGCACTGGTGGGTAGACCAGCAGGAAGCAAAGTTTCAGGGCAGATTGAACTCCCTGATTTCTTGGGAAGAATTTTCGAAGTATTTCGATCTTGGTTTGTTCCCCCTTCTGCTCGACAGCAGATGCAGGAGAGTTTTCTGGCGCTGGTTCAAGGGAGCAAGACGGTGATGCAGTACGAGGCAGAGTTTACTGCCTTAACCCGATATGCTCCGCAGCTGGTGAGTACTTCTACTGAGAAGTGCTATCGATTTCTGAGGGGACTACGAGACAGTTTGAGACAGCCCCTGGTACCATTTCATATTTCTGATTTTTCTGAGCTTGTGGAGAGAGCTCGTCTGATAGAGAACGATCTGATGGCTACTCAGCAGCGGTGGACTGCGAGTAGGAAGAGGTTTGGGGGTGATTCGAGCAGTAGTTCCTCTGGCAAGAGAAGATTTGTTTTTGGTTCTGGAGACTCCAGGAGTGGACAGTCAGGATTTTCTGGTACTGCTACGACCAGTACGACCAGCTCTGGATCTGTTAGTGGGGCACCTGTGTGCCAGAGTTGTGGACGACGACATTTTGGCCAGTGCTACATGATGACTGGTCAGTGCTTCAGATGTGGTCAGTCAGGACATCGGATTGCAGAGTATCCACAGGCTAGATTTGATCGACGATCCGAGAGCTTTGTTAGACCTGCCGGTTCAGCAAGAAGACTGAGGACTGTTCCTCCACGTCCTGTGACTGAGGGATTTTCTGGTATAGGTGGTGGTTCTAGTTCTGTGCCACGGAGACCACCTACTGCTCAGAGGGAGCCTAGTAGTTCTATAGCTTCAGCTCTAGCTCCAGTTCAGCCACGAGTGTATAGTCTGAGTCAGCAGGAGGCTCGAGATGCTCCGGATGTAGTGACAGGTACGATTTATATTTATGATCAACCCTGTCATGTTTTGTTTGATTCTGGAGCCAGTCACTCGTTTCTTTCCGAGCGTTGTTTTGATGCTTTGCATCTGGATTCGATTTTACTCCCAGTTTCTCTTTCTGTGATTTTGCCGGCTGGAAGTAATTTGATTGCTCGGAAGTTTTGTTTTTGTGAGATTGATATTGCTGGAAAAAAGTGGAAATAGAGTTTGATTTTGTTGCTGATTTCTTCGTACGATGTGATTTTGGGTATGGATTGGCTGAGTCTGTATGAGGCTCAGATTGACTGTTTTAAGAAGCAAGTGAGCTTGCTTATGTCAGGAGAGATGTGTATTCCAAGGCTTACGAGGTGTTCTCTCTTGTCTGATTTCTGTATTGGAAGTGAGAAGAATGTGGAAGAAGGGTTGTCCGGTATTTTTGGCTTCGGTACGGGATATGAACCTGGAGGTGGGTTCTGTTTCTGATATCCCAGTAGTAAGAGAGTTTGCAGATGTATTTCCTGAGGAGTTGGTTGGGTTACCTCCGGATAGAGATGTGGAGTTCTCTATTGATATTTTTCCGGGTACAGCTCCGATATCTAAAGCTCCGTACAGGATGACACCGAAAGAACTTTCTGAGATGAAAGTTCAGCTTCAGGAGTTGGTGGATAGAGGATTTGTTCGTCCTAGTGTGTCTCCTTGGGGAGCACCAGTACTGTTTGTAAAGAAGAAGGACGGAACACTCTGTATGTGTGTTGATTACAGAGATTTGAATAAAGTCACAATCAAGAATAAGTATCCCTTACCACGGATTGATGACTTGTTTGACCAACTTTCTGGTTATTCTATGTTTTCGAAGATTGATTTGAGATCTGGATATTATCAGGTAAAAGTGAAGGAAGCTGATGTGTTGAAGACAGCTTTCAGTACTCAGTACGGACATTACGAGTTCTTGGTTATGCCTTTTGGGGTAACCAATGCACCTGCTATTTTTATGGATCTGATGAACAGAGTGTTCAGGGAATACCTAGATCAGTTTGTGATCGTCTTCATCGACGATATTCTGGTGTATTCTGCTTCTGAGGATGATCATGCCAGACATTTGAGCATGGTATTGGAGACTCTGAGACGGCATCAGTTGTATGCTAAGTTTTCCAAGTGTGAATTCTGGCTGAAGAGCATTTCATTTCTGGGGCATGTGATTAGCGGTGAAGGTATTTCTGTTGATCCCCAGAAGATTCAGGCTATTGCGAATTGGCCAAGGCCGACTACGGTATTTGAGGTACGTAGTTTCTTAGGCATGGCTGGATTCTACAGGAAGTTTGTGAAAGGATTTTCTCAGATTGCTACGCCTCTGAGGAGACTGACTCAGAAGTTAGTAGCTTTTGTTTGGACACCGGAATGTGAGGCTAGTTTTTAGAGATTGAAAGATTGTCTGACTTCAGCTCCAGTACTAGCACTACCGTCAGGTACGAAAGGATTTCAAGTGTTCAGTGATGCTTCACTGAAAGGTTTGGGTTGTGTGTTGCATCAGCATGGTAGGATAATTGCTTATGCTTCAAGATAGTTAAAACCACATGAGAAGAATTACCCGACACATGATTTGGAAATGGCTGCAGTTGTGTTTGCTTTGAAGATTTGGCGTCATTATCTGTATGGCGTCAGATGTGAGATCTTCACGGATCATAAGAGTTTGAAGTACATTTTCACTCAGAAGGATCTGAATTTGAGGCAAAGAAGGTGGCTTGAGTTGATCAAGGACTACGATCTGACGATTCAGTATCAGCCTGGTAAGCTAATGTGGTAGTGGATGCTCTGAGCAGGAAATCTTCTGGATTATCAGGTATTCAGCTCACTTCTAATGAGTATCTGATACGAGACATTGAGAGATTACAGTTAGAGGTGATTTCCTCTATTGGTGCGGATTCTGAGTTTTGACTCAGTTGAGCATTCAGTCTTCTTTGGAAGACAGGATTCAGGAAGCCCAGAAGTTAGATTCTGATTATTCGACGTTGATTGCTCAGATTGAATCTGGTAAGAAGCTTGAACTCCGAGTTTCTGATTCTGGTATTATTTTCTGCAAGAACAGGTTATGGATTCCTGTGTTTGGAGATCTGAGGAAAGAGATTCTGTATGAATCTCATCATTCAAGCTACACTGTTCATCCGGGAAGTGGTAAGATGTACGGAGATATGAAGAGTTTGTTCTGATGGCCGGGAATGAAAAAGGATGTAGCGGATTTTGTTGCTAGATGCGAGGTCTGTCAGTTGGTGAAGGCAGAGCATCAGCGACCAGGAGAACTTTTACAGTCGTTGCCTATCCCTGAGTGGAAATGGAAGGAGGTAACGATGGATTTTGCTATGGGTTTTCCTTGATCAAGGCAAGGGCACGATGCCATTTGGGTGATTGTGGATCGATTGGCGAAGTCTGCTCATTTTCTTCCGATCAGGCAGACCGATCTAGTGGATCGATTGGCACAGGTATATGTGAAAGAGATTGTCAAATTACACGGTGTGCCTAAAGTAATTGTTTCTGATCGAGATGGACGGTTTACTTCCAGACTTTGGAAGGGTATTCAGCAAGGTTTGGGTATGAAGTTACATTTTAGTACAGCTTTTCATCCGCAGACTGACGGACAATCTGAAAGGACTATTCAGGTACTGGAAGATCTGTTAAGGCTTTGTGTTTTAGATTTTGGAGGAAGTTTGGGAGATCATATTCCTCTTATAGAGTTTGCTTACAATAACAGTTTTCAGTCCAGTATTGGTATGGACCTTATGAAGCTTTGTATGACCGGAAGTGTAGAACTCCTTTGACTCTGACTGAGGTTGGAGATAGACAGGAGATGGGTGCCACTTTTGTAGATGAAACTGTTAAGAAAGTCAATTTGATAAAAGAAAGATTGAAAGCTGCACAAGATCGACAGCAGAAATATTACAATCAGAAGCACAGGTTCGTTGAATTTCAAGTTGGTTGTGTATGTCAAAGTCAGTCCGATGAAGGGTGTGAGCTAGGGGTGTAAACGAGTCGAGTCGAGTCGAGTTTTGACACTATCGAGCTCAGCTCGTCAGTCAAAAAGTGAGCTCGAACTCGAGCTCGAGCTCGAACTCGAACTCGAGCTCGTCTCGTTGTTAACGAGTCGAGCCGGCTCGCGAGCCTCGGCGGTCCGGGCAGCCTTCGACTCTTCCAGTGAGTTGTCCTCCTTGTCTGCGTCATCCGCGTTGTGCACGACAATGAAGAAGATGGTTGGGCGTGGGAGAGGAAGGTTGAGAGTTGAAAGTAAAATATATTTTTTTATTGTATGGGGAAAAGAGAAAAGCTGAGATAATTAATGAGATTTAACCAAAAGCAAAAGCAAGTTACAGCTTTTCACTTTTCCCAAACAAAACAATAACAGCTGTCAGCAGTTTTAGATTAAATAAAATTAACTTTATATATTTTTTATTGCAGGAAATACCAAAATAGTATATTTTTTTTTCATTTTTTTTGGAATTGCAGCTTCCATTTTTGGAATTCCCGCTCAATGGTCATTTGGAATTGCCGCCTAGTCATTTAAGTTTTTTTTTTAATTTAAATAATCAATCGAGCTCAGCTCGCGAGCCCACGAGCCGAGCTCTCATTGAGCTCGAACTCGAGCTCGTTTAACAAACGAGCTCGAGTTTAAGCTCGAGCTCGAGCTCGCGGCTCGATAAGCTCGGCTCGCGAGCTCGTTATCGAGTCGAGTTCGAGCCGGCTCACGAGCCGGCTCGGCTCACTTATACCCCTAGTGTGAGCAGATTTGGCAGAGTGAGTAAGCTCAGTCCAAGGTATGTTGGACCGTTTGAAATTCTTGAAATGATTGGTAAATCTGCTTATCGGCTGTTGTTATCTGATCAGATGTCCGATGTTCATAATGTATTCCACGTATCTACTTTGAGAAAGTGGATATCTGACTCTGGGAAGAAAGTGTCTGCTGACGAGGTTGAGATTCAGGAGAATATGAGATATAAGGAAGAACCCGAATTGATTCTAGCTTACGATATTCGTAAGTTAAGAAGTAAACAGATTCCGATGGTTAAGGTGCAGTGCAAGCACCGAACTGCACGAGAAGCAACTTGGGAGAAGGAGTCAGACATGAAACAAGCATATCCATATCTTTTCTGACTGAGTTTTGATTGGACAATGTCGAGGACAACATTTTTTTGAAGTTAGGGAGATTGTAATAGCAGCTTTGCTCATATCGTTCGGGCCGATTGGAAATCGTCCCGGGACGATCAGTTCAAATTTCGTTCCAGATTTTGTACAGAAGCTACAGGATAATTTCCTGTAAGGATCGTCCGGGCCGATTGGAAATCGTCCAGGGACGATCAGAGCAATGCACAAGTCAGAGAGTAGGAATTTTTATCGTCCAAGAAAATTAATTATCGTCCTGAGAAATCGTCCCAGGATAATGTGCTTTTGTTCAGATCGGTCAGGACCATCGTGCGATCGGCCGGGCCGATCTCAAGTAGATATAAGGGATTTCAGTCGTTTTGAAGAGAGAGAAAAATCAAAATAAAATATCTGAAATTCTGAGGAGAGAGAAAGTCGAGAGAAAAGATGAAAAAGTTGATTTTTGGGCAACGCCGGGCCGTTTTCGTCCGTCGAGACAGTTCAAGAAAGTGGTGTAAGCAATGTAAGGCACATTCCGCCTTTCTCAATTTTCAGAACGGTGAAGTTTGAACGATTATTTTGTCCGGATTTCGTTTTCGTTAGCGAATTTTGTCCGTATTTTCCGATTGGTTCAGTTTTTACCGCGTAACTTTTGGTATGTTTCTGAGGTGCCGAGTGTGCACGTTTTGATTATTTTCTAAAGAATTTTTACCGGATAGTTTTGACTCGACTGTGTTTTATTTTGACTGTGATTTCTGATGAAGTCCAAAATTGTCTGGGCAGTAGAATAAAAGTCTTGCAATGTTGTTGTGAATATTCTGTGCTAATTTGGTAATTTGTGAAATTAGGAATTTTTGTGTAAATTCCGTATACTGCCGTTATGATGCCGGATTTTCGTACGATTTCTGAAATTGTACGAATTTGTTCTGAAATGATATGATATGCTTGTGTGCTATGAAAAGGGAGTTATAAGGGGTCAGGATCCTGTGAGATCCTGTCTGTGTCAGGGAAATCTGAAAATCTGAAATGAGCTCTGAAATCTGAAAATAAGTTCTGTTCCGGATCCGATGATTTCTGGTGCTATAAGCACATCTATTTTGGTGCCATGAGCACAAAGGGAGGCATAAGGGGCCAGAATCCGAGAGATTCTGTCAGTGTCTGGGAAGGGAGGCATAATGGGCCAGAATCCGTTGAGATTCTGTCAAGGTCAGGGAATCCGTTCTGTTAATATGTTCTGTATTGTGATATGTTCTGAATTGATATGATTTCTGATTTCTGTACGATTCTGTTCTGTTCTGATTTGATCTGATACGATTCTGTTCTGTTTTGATTTGATCTGATCAGTATGATTCTATTCTGATTCGATATATGATTCTGTTGATCTGATTTCTGTACGAATTTGCTCTGATGTGTTTGATGTGGATTTTGAGGATTTGGATTGGAGGTTTGATGTCTTGCTGAGCTGTTGTAGCTCATCCTTGTTTTCTGCGTGGTTTTCAGATTCTGGGAAAGGGAATGAAGTCTTGGAGTAGAAGTTCAGAGTCTGATCTGTCATAGGTTGGTACTTTTGATTTTTGTACAGTCATGACTTTTCTGTTTTGTTCTGTTCTTTCTGTCTGAAGCCATGCAGTGTATCTGTATATGAATATTTTGATGAATGAGAAGATAAATGATTTGTTCCGCTGTATTTGATTTTTATAGTAACTCTGTGTGTGTGTAAATGTTTAGAAGAAAGTTTTGAAATAAATTCTAAAGCCAGATCCTGGAATCAGTTCAGCCAGTTTGAGTTTGTCTACGACCCGATGCGAGCGGGATCCGTCCCGGTCGGGTTGGGTCATGACAGCAGGGCTCACCACCATCTTATAGAATTTTTCCTTAAGTTTGAGGGGAACTTTTCTATCACACAATAAGCCCGATGCATTCCTCCACTTCAACCATCCAACTTGAATTCTGCTGATAATATCCCCATCAATTTCACCATCACTTTGAACAATAGATCCAAGATATCTAAAATGTGTACTCTTATTAATGACTTGATCGCCCAAAGTCACAATCTCATCACTAGATCTATTGCTACTAAAATTACACTCCATATATTCAATTTTAGATCTATTCAAGCAAAAATCTTTAGACTCTAAAGTTGACCTCCATAATTTGAGTTTACCTTCAACTCCCTCCCTAGTCTTATCAACAAGAAGAATATCATCAGCATAAAGCATACATCAAGGTACATCCTCTTGCAAATGTCTAGTGAGAACATTCATGACTAAAGCAAAAAGATATGGACTTAAGGCTGATCCTTGATGTAATCCAACCAAAATAGGAAAATACTTGGTCAAACCACCTTGTGTTTGAACACAAGTAATAGCTCCTGCATACATATCTTTAATGATTTGAATATAAACATTATTAACTCCTTTCTTTTCAAAAACTCTCCATAGCACTTCTCTTGGAACTTTATCATATGCTTTCTCTAAATCAATAAATATCATATGTAGATCCTCCTTATTCTCTCTATATTTCTCCATCAAACCTCTCAATAAATGTATGGCTTCCATAGTAGACCTACCCGGCATGAATCCAAATTGATTTTGAGAAACATTAGTATAACGTCGTAACCTACGCTTCATAACTCGCTCCCATAGTTTTTAAGTATAGCACATTAACTTAATTCCTCTATAATTTGCACTCCTGTGCATCACCTTTATTCTTAAAAATAGAAATTAACACACTCATTCTCCACTGATCTTACATCTTTTTAGTCTTAAAAATAGTATTAAAAAGTTTAGTAAGCCAAGAGATTCCTTCATCTCTTAAGCATTTTCACATCTCTATAGGAATATCATCAGGTCCAACAGCTTTTCCACAATTCATTTTCTTTAAAGCATCTCTAACTTTGGTTTTACTTATACGACATTAAAAACAAAAATCTTTATTTTCATTTAGGGTGATAAAGTCACTAAAGTCAATCATATTTTAACATTCTTCATTAAAAAGTTTAGCAAAATACCTCATCCACCTTTGTTGAATATCATCTTCTAAGAAAATTACTTTTTGATCTTCATCCTTAATACACTTCACTTGAACTAAATCCTTAATACTCCTATCTCTTTGTTTGACTAACTTATACATATATTTTTCTCCCTCCTTAGTATCTAATCTATCATATAAATCATTAAAAGCTAAGCTCTTTGCATCACAAATAGCTTTCTTAGATTCCTTACAAGCCTCTTTATAGGTTTCTCAATTATCAGAATTTTTATATCTAAACAAATTTTTATAACAAATCTTCTTATTTTTTATCTTTTCTTGCACATTTGGATTCCACCACGAACTATTTTTATTATTAGGAATTTTTCCCTTCAAAATTTCAAGCACATCTTTTGCAATATTCTTAATATCATAAGTCACTTTTTCTCACATAATATTGGCATTCTCATTCACAGATAGAATCTTAAGATCTAAAATCTTACTCTCAAAAACACTTTTATTAATATTCTTTAAATGCCCCCATCTAATCCTAAAAAATCGTTTTACTTTATTTTTTTATTTTTTGACCCTTTATTTTAAAAGAGAAAAAAGTATTTCTATCAATAGAGAAAAAATCATTGAACAAACTCCCAAAATCTGACGAAAAATCACACCAAATAGTAGTTCTATCGCAAGAATCAAACAAACGAAAAGAAGAATCAAAGCAAGATACAATTGATCCTCAATTCGAGAGGAGGATCATTCTCTCCCAATCCCTAGACGATGAATCTAGAGCAAAAAACATACAAGAGAACTCCAAGAAAATACAATAATCAGCATAACCCTAACCCTAACATCTCATGTCTATTTAATACATTAATTTCTAATTCAAAAATTCCCTCCCATGCATTAGCCACCCCCGCGCCTCTCTTGCTATTTTTAGATCAATTCAATTTGTGGGCCCCATTATTTAGGCGACAACAATAGAGGAAGCGGTATTATTCCGTCTCCTATAGAACCGAACTGGCCCAGCAAGGGTCGGTTGGGCTAGTTCCACCTGAACTGGCCTAACAATACTGTCCTCCTAAAGAATCACCTTGTCCTCAAGGTGAAAGGAGGAAAACTAATGCTTCACCCTCTCATAAGGCTCCCACGTCGCCTCATAATTTGGAAGATCCTTCCACTTGATCAATACCTCATTTTCCCTTCCCGCCTCCTAGCTCACTCCTTGTAGCTCAATGGGTTCTAACATCACCTCCAAATCCTAAGTTAATGTTGTTGGTAATTCAGAACTTGCTGCATGATCTACAATGGCTCTCCTCAACTGGGATACATGGAACACAGGATGTGTGGTCGCCATTGGTGGTACTTTCAATTTCAGCCAATATGCCACCGCTCCAATCTTTTCCTGTACCTCATAAGGTCCAAAGTACCTTGGGGCAAACTTCTCATTTCTACTGTTGGCGATAGTCTTTTGCATGTATGGTCGAAGCTTTAAGAACACCCTCTCCCCTACTTCGAAATGAATGTCCTTCCTATGCTCATCTGCTTGTTTTCTCATAATATGTTGAGCTCTCAACAGATGCATTTTCAACTCTTCCAACACTCTGTCCCTCTCCTCCAAATACTCCACTGAAGAAACTAAAGTGCAGTTATGCCTAAAGTGCACCAGGTGAGGTGGATCCCTTCCATACAACACCTTGAAGGGTGTCATCTGAGAAGTTGAATGATAAGAGAATTTATACGAATACTCTGCCCATACTAGCCACTTGGCCCATAACTTGGGTGTCTCCAACACAAAACATATGAGGTGGGTCTCCAAGCTCCTGTTGACCACTTCTGTTTGGTCATCTGTTTGTGGGCGATAGGCAGTGCTCCTTTTCAACACTGTCCCCTGTAGTCTGAACAACTCCCCCCAAAAGTGGCTGAGGAATACCTTATCTCTGTCAGATACTATAGTCTCTGATATTTCATACAGCCTGACTACCTTTCTGATGAACACTAATGCCACTGTCACTGTGTTATATGGATGGCGTAGGGGAATGAAATGGGCATACTTGCTCAAGCGGTCTACCACCACTAAAATCACTATAAGCCATTCTGATTAGGGAAGCCCTTCTATGAAATCCATGGAGATCTCCTCCCATACCCGACCTGGTAAAGCCAACGGCTATAGTAATCATCCTGAAGACAGAGCCAAATACTTATTTTTCTGGCATACCTCGCATTTGGCTACCATCCCATCCACATCCTTATGCATCCCCTTCTAGTATAGCTCTGAAGCTAGCCTTTTGTACATCTTTTGTACCCATGAGTGATCCCCAATAGTGCTCCCATGGAACTTCTGGAAAAGGTGTGGAATGTGAACTGATGTCTGGGGCATCACAAACCTCCCTTGATACAACAGTTTGTCCCCCTCCAATGAGTACCTAGATGGCTACTCTCTTCCCTCAGTAAATCGGCCCCGATCTTTCCCAATTCCTCATCCCTGGCACTCTCCTCCTTGATGTCCTCCCACTCTAACATCAAAGGAATTGCTACTTGTATCGCCTGCAACTCCCCTATGCACCTGGACAAGGCGTCTACCACCTTATTCTCCACTCCGGGCTTGTATTGGATTTTAAAATCATACCCAACAATTTGGACAGACACCTTTGATGCTCCTCTATCACCATCCTCTGCTCCAACAAATACTTCAGGCTCCGTTGGTATGTTCTGACAATGAAATGCCTACATAGCAGGTAGGGCCGCCACTTCTGGATGACTAAGACGATGGCAATCAACTCCCGCTCATATACTAATTTCAGCCTTGCTCTAGCTATTAAAACTTGGTTGAAATAGACAATGGGTCGACAATTTTGCATGAGCACTGCTCCCAATTCATACCCTGAAGCATCTATCTCCATTATGAAAACATGCGTGAAGTCGGGTAAAGCTAAGACTGATATAGTAGTCATAGCCTTCTTCAAACTCTCAAAATCTGTTGCGGCCTCCTCCCCCGTAGGAACTCATCCTTCTTTAATTGCTCTATCAGTGGCCATGTCATGGTACTATACCCTTTCATGAATCTCCTATAGCATCCCGTCACTCCTAAGAATCCTCTCAGCTCCCTTAGATTCTTAGGTAATGGTCATCTCAACATAGCCTCAATTTTTGACTGATATATTGCCACCCCTTCTTCGGACACAATATAGCCCAAATACTCCACACTGAACTGAGCAAAATAGCACTTCTTCAGGTTGTCCCTCAGTTGATGTTCCTGCAACACCTCTAACACCCTCAAGTGATCCCAATGTTTCTCCTATGTCCTGTTATAAACTAGGATGTTATAAAAAAACACCAAGACAAATCTCTAGAGATAGGGCCTGAAGACTTTGTTTATAAGCTATTGAAATGTGGCTGGAGTGTTAGTGATGCCAAAAGGCATCATTAGGAACTCAAAATGTCCCTCATGAGTCTTGAAAGCAGTTTTATGCATATCTTCTTTCTTTATTATGATCTAATGATATCCTAATTTCAAATTTATCTAGGTGAACATCATTGCCCCACTTAATTCATCCAACAGTTCATTAATCACTAGTATAAGAAATTTGTCTGGCACAGTTTCCTTGTTGATTGCCCTATAGTCCACACAAAACCTCCACCTTCCATCCTTTTTCTTCGCCAGTAATATTGAACTAGAAAAAGGACTAATGTTGGATCTGATGATTCCTGCTTCCAACATCTCTCTAATCAACTTCTCAATCTCATCCTTATGAAATTAATGATATCTTTAGGGCCTGACGCTGATAGGCGACACACATTCCCTCAAGGTGATAGCCTGTTCCTGCTCCCTAGGTCGTGGCAATCCCTGAGGCGACTGAAACACCTCCTGGAATTGCTGAATCAACGGCTGTATGGAGAGGGGTATGTCTCCTCCCTCCTCCAATTTAACTCCCTCCAATCTATGTAGCTCCACCAAATAGCCTTCCACCACCTCCCGAATATTCCTCACCATGGTTTTGAGTGACATCATGGTTTTGGATAACATTGCATCTCCCCTGGTCACCACCTTTCTTTCATCCACTCTCAGCTCCATCATGAGTGCTCCCCAATTGACCTTGATGAACCCCAAGGTTTGCAGCCACTTCATCCCCGGGAAGACATCTGTACTTCCTAACTCCAATGAGAAAAATTTCTCCCTCACCTAAATCCCCTGGATGGTCAACATCACTCCTCTACAGATCCCCTGACCTTTCTCCACCTTCCCTATACCTATAATCACCCCATAACAACTTATGTCCACCAATTTCACTCCATATTGGTCGACGACCTGAGTGGAACTGAAATTGTGGGTAGCCCCACCGTAGATCAGCACCACCACCTCCTTGTCCCCTATCTCCCCTTTCACCTTCATTTTATGATTCGTGGTAAATCCTACCATCAAGTTTAGGGAAACCTCTTCGAAATCCAAATGCATTTTCTTCTCTATCTCTCTCTCTCGCCTCCCTTCTCATTTTTCTGGTCATCACAGACGGTGAGAACCTGAAGAGTTCGATCCCTACACCTATGCTCTAGAGTATACTTCTCATCACACCTGAAACACAACCCCTTTGCCCTCTTTCTCCTGCATCTCCTTCTCCGTTAAACTCTTGAAATTTCCCCCGCTCCCTCCTCTTATTGTTTTCTCCCTGTGGGTCTCACAAAATCCTCCTGTTGCATGACCCTTAGGTGTTAAGTAGGTGGTCGCCATCCTATAAGTGCCTCCTGAGCTACTGCTCCTGGCTCCTATAAATTCTTCTGATTTTTCACTAGTTGTACCAACTGCTCCAGCTCCATATAGGTCTCATTTGGTCCCTCCATTGGAACCATGGCAACGCCTTCCCCTCAAAACATAGGCCTGTTGCTGTTAGTTTCTCCTCATTCGTCAACAAATTGATGGCGAAATACATCTCCACCTTGTAGATCCATCCATAAGCATCCTCTCCTTAAAAAATTGGCATCTTCAGCTTCCTCACCTTTGGCTCCCCTATTTCCTCGTATTCCTCCATACTTTCCCCTCTCCAAAGTGCTTTGCTATCCCCACATCTCCTGATCTTCCCTTACATGTTCATCTCCAAACCCTTCTTCGCTTTCTTCCGTCCTTTCTCCAAAATCAGCACCCCTTCTACCATAATTTCTCTCTTTTCTCTCCCAACCAGCACCCCTTACTCCTTGTTCCCTATTTCCACGCCTCTCTACATGTCTTTCCCCTTTCTCCTAAATGATTTCTATATCATCTTCCCTCCTACGAAAATTAGAATTCGTAGTTCCTATTGGCCCCTTTGCCTCTGATGCCGCCGTTTTGATTTGGTTTTTCAATAATTTCTTCACTATCAAATGAAGATCGAAAATTGTCTTCCACGGATGAAATTTGATCCTCCATCGTGGCTTTTATTTGGCTCAACTCTCCTTCAAAATGTTCTTCCAACGCATCTACCTTTTTCGGCAGCCATCAAAATTTCTGGATTTTGATCCAAAAATCAGCAAGAATTTCCTCCACCGAACAAAGATCCCCGGCTGAAATTCCAAAAAAAATCAGCCCACAAGGGTGCAAGAGCAGCTCTGATACCAATTTGATAGGAAATACTTGTAGATCTCAAATATTTATATCAATAAAGACATAATCAACAAACAAACTCCCAAAATATTAGAAAAAATCACACCAAATAATAGTTCTATTGCAATAATCAAGTGAACGGAAAGAAGAATCAAAGCAAGATACAATTGATCATCAATTCGAGAGGAGGATCGTTCTCTCCCAATCCCTAGACGACGAATCTAGAGCCCAAAATACACAAGAGAACTCCAAGAGAATATAATAATCAGCATAACCCTAACCCTAACATCTCATGCCAATTTAATACATTAATTTATAATTCAAAAACTCCCTCCCATGCATCAACCGACCCCCCCTGTCTTCTCCCTGGTGGTCTCACAAAATCCTCCAGTTGCAGGACCCTGGGTGCTATGTGAGTAGTCGTCATCATGTAAGTGCCTCCTGAGCTACTGCTCCTGGCTCCCTTCTATAGATTCCTCCGATTTTTCACTAGTTGTACCAATTGATGCCGCCGTTTGGATTTGGTTTTCCAATAACTTCTTCGCCATCAAATGTAGATCGGAAACTTTGTCTTCCACGGATGAACCTTGTCTTCCACGGATGAAATTCGATCCTCCACCGTGGCTTTTATTTGGCTCATCTCATTCAAAATGTTCTTCAAACGCTTCTACCTTTTCAACAGCCATCAAAATTTCTACATTTTGATCCCAAAATCAGCAAGAATTTCCTCCACTGAACAAGGATCCCCCGCTGAAATTCCAAAAAAAAAAATCAGCCCACAAGGGTCCAGGAGCAGCTCTAATACCAATTTGATAAGAAATACTTGTAGATCTCAAATATTTCTATCAATAGAACAAATCAGCGAACAAACTCCCAAAATATGATGAAAAATCACGCCAAAGAGTAGTTCTATTGCAAGAATCAAACTAACGGAAAGAAGAATCAAAGAAAGATACAATTGATCCTCAATTCAAGAGGAGGATCGTTCTCTCCCAATCCCCAGAAGACGAATCAAGAGCTAAAAACACACAAGAGAACTCCAAGAGAATACAATAATGAGCATAACCCTAACCCTAGCATCTCATGCCTATTTAATACATTAATTGCTAATTCAAAAACTCCCTCACATGCATTAGCGCCACCACCCCCCCCCCCCCCCCCCCCCCTCCTCCTCCTCCTCCTGTCTTCTCCTTGGTGGTCTCACAAAATCCTCCTGTTGCAAGACCCTTGGGTGTTAAGAGGGAGATCGTCATCCTGTAAGTGCCTCTTGTACTCCTCATGGCTCCCTTCTATAGATTCTTATGATTTTTCACTAGCTGTGCCAACTTCAGGGCCTCTCCAAAATCATAAGGCATCGTAATTTTTAGCGCCGCTCTGATCTCTACCTTGAGCCCCGTCATGAAGCTTTCCTCCAATGCAGTCTTTGATAATCGCTCCACCCGACTGGCTAGGTGCTCGAACCGCTCCCGATAGTCTTCCACTGATCTATCCTGCATCTGTGCAAAAAAATCCTCATAGAAGTCCCCTCCCTCTCCGGTTTGAAAATGTTCTAAAAAACAGGCCTTGAATGCTCTCCAGCTATGTATAGGTCTCCTTTGATCCCTTCATTGGAACCATGACAACGCCTTCCCCTCAAAATATAGGCCTGGTGCTATAAGTTTCTCATCATCCGTCTACCCATTGACGGTGAAGTACATCTCTACCTTGTAGATCCATCCATAAGCGTCATCCCCTTCAAAAATTAGCTTCTTCAGCTTCCTAACCTTTGGTTCTCCCCCATTTCCCTGTATTCCTCCATAGTTTCCTCTCCCAAGTGCTTGGCTCTCTACACGTCTCCCGATCTTCCCTTACATGTTCATCTTTAAACCCCTCTTCACTTTCTTCCCTCCTTTCTCCAAAATCAGCACACCTTCTACCATAATTTCTCTCTTTTCTCTTCCAACCAGCACCCCTTACTCCTTGTTCCCTATTTCCAAGCCTCTACATACCTTTCCCCTTTCTCCTCAATGATTCCTACATCATTTTCCCTCCTACGAAAATCAGAATTCGTAGTTCTTCCCATTGGCCCCTTTTCCTTCGATGCCGCCGTTTGGATTTGGTTTTCAAATAACTTCTTCACCATCAAATGAAGATCGGAAACTTTGTCTTCCACGGATGAACCTTGTCTTCTACAAATGAAATTCAATCCTCCACCGTGGCTTTTATTTGGCTCATCTCTCCTTCAAAATGTTCTTCCAACGCTTCTACATTTTCGACAACCATCAAAATTTCTAGATTTTGATCCAAAAATCAGTAAGAATTTCCTCCACCGAACAAGGATCCCCCGCTGAAATTCTAGAAAAAAATCAGCCCACAAGGGTCCAGGAGTAGCTCTCTGATACCAATTTGATAGGAAATACTTGTAGATCTCAAATATTTCTATCGATAGAGACAAAATCAGCGAACAAACTCCCAAAATATGAGGAAAAATCACACCAAAGATTAGTTCTATTGCAAGAATCAAACGAACAGAAAGAAGAATCAAAGCAAGATACAATTGATCCTCAATTCGAGAGGAGGATCGTTCTCTCCCAATCCCCAGACGACGAATCTAGAGCTCAAAACACACAAGAGAACTCCAAGAGAATGCAATAATCAGCATAACCCTAACCCTAGCATCTCATGCCTATTTAATACATTAATTTATAATTCAAAAACTCCCTCCCATGCATTCCCCCCCCCCCCCCTCCTCCTACTGTCTTCTCCTTGGTGGTCTCACGAAATCCTCCAGTTGTAGGACCCTTGGGTGTTAAGTGGGAGATCACCATCCTGTAAGTGCCTCCTGAGCTACTGCTCCTGCCTCCCTTCTATAGATTCTTCTAAATTTTTACTAGCTATGCCAAATTCATGGCCTTTCCGAAGTCATAAGGCATCGTGACTTTCATCGCCGCTCTGATATCTACCTTGAGCCCCTTCATGAAGTTTCCCTCCAATGTAGTCTTTGATAATCGCTCCACCCGACTGTCTAGGTGCTCGAACCGCTCACGATAGTCTGCCACTGATCCGTCCTACACAAGTGAAAAATATTGCTCACAGAAATCCCCTCCCCCATCGGTTTGAAAACATTCTAATAAATAGTCCTTGAATGCTCTCAAGCTCTGTATAGGCCTCCTTTGGTCCCTCCACTGGAACCATGACAACGCCTTTCCCTCAAAACATAGGTCTGCTGCTGTCAGTTTCTCCTCATCCGTCAACCCATTGAAGGCGAAGTATATCTCCACCTTATAGATCCATCCATAAGTGCCCTCCTCTCAAAAATTGACATCTTCAGCTTCCTCACCTTTGGTTCTTCCTCATTTGCCCGTATTCCTCCATAGTTTCCCCTCTCCCAAATACTTCTCTCTCCCCACGTCTCCCGATCTTCCCTTACATGTTCATCTTCAAACCTCTCTTCACTTTCTTCACTCGTTTCTCCAAAATCAGCACCCCTTCTACCATAATTTCTCTTTTCTCTCCCAACCAGCACCCCTTACTCCTTGTTCCCTATTTCCAAGCCTCTCTACATATCTTTCCCCTTTCTCCTCAATGATTTCTACATCATTTTCCCTCCTACGAAAATCAGAATTCGTAGGTCTTCCCATTGACCCCTTTGCCTCCAATGCCACTATTTTGATTTGGTTTTCCAATAACTTCTTCACCATAAAACGAAGATTGGAAACCTTATCTTTCATGGATGAAACCTTGTCTTCTAAGGATGAAATTTGATGCTCCACCGTAGCTTTTATTTGGCTCATCTCTCCTTCAAAATATTCTTCCAATGCATCTACCTACTTGGCAGCCATCAACATTTCTGAATTTTGATAAAAAAAAATCAGCAAGAATTTCCTTCACCAAACAAGGATCCCCTGCCGAAATTCCTGAAGAAATCATCCCACAAGGGTCCACGAGCAGCTCTGATATCAATTTGATATGAAATACTTGTAGATCTCAAGTATTTCTATCAATAGAGACAAAATTAGCGAACAAATTCCCAAAATCCGAGGAAAATCACATCAAATAGTAGTTTTATTGCAATAATCAAACAAACAGAAAGTAGAATAAAAGCAAGATACAATTTATCCTCAATTTGAGAGGAGGATCGTTCTATCTCAATCCCTAGACGACGAATCTAGAACCCAAAACACACAAGAGAACTCCAAGATAATACAATAATAAGCATAATCCTAATCCTAGCATCTCATGCATGTTTAATACATTAATTTCTAATTCAAAAACTCCCTCCCATGCATTAGCCACCCCCACGCCCCCTTGATATTTTTAGATCAATTCAATTTGTGGGCCCCATTGTTTGGGCGGCAACAATAGATGAGGCGATAGATCTCTAACACCTTCTCTGATAGAATTTCCACTGTCAGATGTCCTCATCAACATGGCTACTCAATTACCTTAAGGTGAAAACTATCTTTATTACCTCCCCTCAAGCTAATGGGTGAGGATAAACCATCAGCTTGCTTTTTATAGTTTTATATATGTGCATTGGAAGAGCTTTGGTGAAGATGTTGGCCAATTGATCTTGAGAGTTGATATGAACTACTCGTATTTCATGTGATTTAATGTGTTCTCTTATGAAGTGATAGTTTATCTTTATGTGTTTTGTGCGAACATGAAATACTGGGTTGTGAGCTAAGGCAAGAACGGATTTATCGTCACAAAAAAGATCAGTTTGTTGGGATGTTAGAATGTGAAAATCATGAAGTCTGCTGTTGCGACGACAAGGCCTTTATATTTTGCTTTTATAGATGACTGAGCAACTGTTGGTTATTTTTTAACACTCAAGGAGATGAGTGTGAAGCCTAGGTAGGAACAATATCCAATGATGGAGCGGCGATTGTTGGTATCATAGCCCAATTTGAGTCAAAGGAGGATGTAAGTGTGAGAGGACCTTTGGTGATCGGAAGACCAAAGTAGAGCGTTCTTTTAATGTAATGGAATAGTTGTTTGAGGAGATGAAAATGATGTTGTAGAGGATCGTGCCTGTGTTGACTTAGTTGATTGATGGCTAATGAAATATTTGGATGAGTGATGGTGAGGTATTGGAGTGAGCCAGTAAGGTGTCTATAGGAAACAAGGTTGAAGAAGATGTGGTCGGTTTTTATGTGTGAGAGCTTTTTAGAGAAGGTGGATTGGAGATGTAGTTACATTCATGCCAAATTTTTGAACTATATCATTGGCATGTAACTCTTGAGTGAAAAAATAAGAGTTAGAAAGTTTGTGCATTGGTATATCAAGTAATGTGGATATGAGACCATGGTTTTTCATACTAAAATTGGCATCGAGGTTGTCAATGAGTTGAGAGATTGGGGGTGCATTGTTGCTCGTTCATAAAATGTCATCCACATGTACTAGAATGAAGATAAGTTTAGGATTGTTGCATATGAAGAGAGAGGGATCAACTTTACTAATCTGAAAAATCAAGAGAGATGAGATGCCTTAAGAGCGTAGGGAACTATTATCTAGGTGCTTATTTGATTGAGTTCATAGAGGGCTTCATGAAGTAAGGCAAATATTAATATTAGAGGGATTTTGAAGTCTTGAAAGATTTTTTATTTGAGACAGATTGACTTTTTCATTTAAAGTGCCATGGAGAGGAGCTTATTTTAAAAGAAACTTGGTTCATATTTCTATACACAATTGCAGGAATATTTTCTGGCACGGCACTTCCACTGTATTTGTTTCACTTTTCAGCCAGTAAATTGGCCTCCGTGCTTCTCTCTGGAACAACTATGCTTCCACGAACACCATCACACAATCGTTTCCTTCTCATTCCCCTTTCAGTCCTCTGCTCCCTCTCCCTCTCAATGCTTCTTCGCGTGTATTTATCTGCCCCACATCCTCCGGCACTTATCATGCCATGTTCGTCACCATATGAGCCGCATGAATAGGAATCCTAATATGTTCAGCATTCAAAAAGCCAGAAAATGATAACAAAACGAATCGCTCGGTGCAGCAACGCGAAAGAATTACTTGCAGGTATTTAGTTACCGTAATTTGAACTGCGGCATCCAATAAAATAATTGCAAACGGGAAATCATAACCAGTTAGGTACGTACCTTACTTTCCACAGGTGTTTTGTTCTCTCTCTCATCTGTACTTCCTTTTTTATTAGAATCATTCAAATACAGCTCCACAAATAACCTTTTCCAGAAGCTCTGAAGACATAAGCCCATTTTCTGTGGCTCCCAGTGAAGCCTGTAATACCAAAGTTTTCATGATCCAATTCTCTAGGAAGAACAGGACACCAGAATACTTGATTTTCAAGCCAGAAGAGATCACTTACTTGCCAAGTTTTAACAGCACGGCCTGTTCCAGTGGAGAATCTGGAGTACTCCATGTCATTATCACCAGAATAAAATCCCAACCTTTGCAAAGCCTCCTGCACCATTGTAGATACCCTAACTTAGTTTTGAGCAAACTATTTTTCAAGCAACCCTTGAGATACAGACAAATCCCGAAAATTGCAGAATCACGCAAACCTGCATCTCTCGTACGTCCTCTCCCTCAGATCCCATCCTCAGAGTTTTCCTCTCCTTCTTCTCATTGACAACCTTGTTCTCCTTGAGCACCTCCTTCTCCCCCTCCTCCTCCGGCACCCTTATCCCCTCGTGAACCATCTCCTTCACCACATCTTCCTCAACTATAATCTTCTCAGCTCCTGCAATAAGACGCCGCTCCTTCGCCGCAACCAGCACCGCCTCGACGGCGTCAGCGTTCCCTTGTTTTTTAATGAACTAAAATAATTTCCAATCATTTCATTTTGAATTCTGAACTCTTTAAAGATAATCAAAATAAACTCACATGAGACTATTTTGATTCCCCATATTAAAGATTTGATGAATCAATATAATTTTTTTAATATAATTGAGGACCATTTTTTATTCTTCATAAAAAGTTAAAAGATCATTTTAATCCTTTTCTCTTTAAAATTTTAAAATATATATATATTATTGATTAATATACGAGTCTGGCCCAATCTTGGCACAACTTTTTTTTTAGACAATTAGGTCAATTAATACAGACTCACACAACATCGCATACACAAGACTCAAACCCTATGACCTAGGCTACTAACTAACAAGCCAAAATGAGTTGTGTATTGGCACTACTTTGGAATTAAATATATTGTGTCGAGTACTATTATTTGATGAAGACATCAGCTGAGGGTTGAGATCTTCAAGCTTTCAGCATAAGAGGATTTCTTCTAGATTGCATAACAACTTTTGCAACTATTTTCTCTTATAGCAGTTAGGGCATCTCCAACCGAAGAACCTATTTTTCACTTCGAAATACAATAAAAGTCATATCAAATAGTAATTCATTTCCAACCAAACTTTATTACTAATACCAAAAAAGAATATTTTGTATATATTCTTTCTCATCTTTATTTGTATATTTATTTTCAATCATACCCTAATATTTATCAGAAAAAGTTTCTGAATAATGCGACATCAATATTCAAATCACACTGTTCACAGTCGAGATAAAATACAAAAATTTGATTCCATTTGTTGTGTGGGTGGATGTTGTTCGGAGTTGCAAACGATCGAATGACGCTCGGTTGAAGTTGCCCTTATGTTGTTAAGTTTCAACTTTAATAACTATCATTAGTTACATGTTTTTAGGTAGGCTTATGGTGGTTGGTGGGCGAGTACGACTGTGAACCCCCCATCCCGATTTTGAATCTCCTCTACTACGGCCTCGCCTCTACAGTGGGGCAAAGCAAGTGTGGGTCCGATGCTGGTGGTTGGTGTAATAACTTGTACTTTAACTTTGCAAAAAATTTTTGGAGTCATTGATGTTTTAAATTATAGAATATGTTGTATTATTTATTATTGATAAATGATATTAGATAGCTCTGATTGTTGTTTCTTAAAAGATTAAAAGAATAATTCTTCCAAATTAGATTATGGGAAATCACAATTGGTATCAGAGCATAGTTGTTGGAAGAATTGATTATTATCAGAGCTGTAGGATTTAATTGAGAGTTAGGTATGATGGGTAGTTTAAGGTGCATTAGTTTGCATGCATAATTGAATGACATGTGATAGAATGAACTGCATGATTGTATGGTTTTTAATGAGTTTTGATTGGACTGATTTGATTTATATAGACTTTATGCCCAAATCCTTAAGGGAAATGTCGGGGAAGATATTTTTTAAGCTGGGTAGATTGTAATAACCCAAATTTTAACTTTGTCAATTTTTTATAGAGTCATTATTACTCCAAATCATAAATCGTCTTAGCCATGATATTTTGATTGAAGTATTTTACTTACACGAATTTTTTCGTAATTTTTGGACACCAGTGAAAATCCTTAAGGAATTCGTACCTATCGGTTCAAGTGAGGATTTCAGGACCTTTAGGTGTCTATTTTACAAACCGATTTCACAAATATTTTTTAAATAACATGATTTATTTTATAAATATTTTTCTGTAATTTTCTGAATCCTAAAATTATTCATTTGAATTTTATAATAAAGAATTGATTTAATTAAATATTAAATAAATATTATATTATTGTATTACAATAAACATCTTAAAGCACTAGTTCATTTTTCATTAAAATCCATTTCATACCAAAGATTTCAGCCAACAGAGAGCCATTAGGGAGAATATAGAGGAAATGAGAGGAGAGAGAAATAATAAGTTCAAATTTGGAGGTTGCAGAACGATTTACTTCAGTTGAGCTAGTTAGAAGATTTGCTCGTCTTATTGTAAGGAATTCATACCTTATTTCTATTTCAAAGATTTTGTGTTTTGACATTTTTCAGCTCAAATTTGTGTTTCTGTTACCGAAAAACATGAATAACTTTGTATTGACAAAACTTTCACCGTGTTATTTTTTGTATATTATGATTATTTTGAGTATTTATTTGAGATTTTTTACCGGGTGATTTTGAAAATACAACAATTTTTATCTACTCTAAAATTTATTTTGACCTCTAAAAATAGTAGTATTGGAGAATAAAAGTCTTTAAAATATTATTTTATACAATCCTTAGTAATTTAATAATTTTTTTAAAAATATGTATTTTTTGCTTTATAGGATTCTTTGTTGTCTATCATTATGACATTTTGGCATATTATAAATTAAATTGGTCGCTATTACTATTATAGTATTGTGATAATAATATGCGTGTATGAAACAAACAAGTAAAGACTAGTTGACCCATTAGTTGGAGACTGATTGATCTATACATGATGGTGGGTCGACAGGCTTTCCTTTAAATACTATGTTTTGGTGTTATCCTCTACTAATTCACGTGATATAGTGATTGGGAGTTATAAGGAGATTATTATTGCGCTGGCGGGTAAAGGGTGATGACATTATTTACTGAGCCAACATTTTACTAACACTGATATTAACATTGAAAAAACACTGTGATAGTCAGGACTTCTACTTTGTTTAGTATGACTGTTGAAATGCATGTTCTTGAGGCATTATTCTTATTATTGTACGGATTTATTGTTACTACACGGATTTACAATTATTGTATTACACTACTGCTTTTGTCATTGGATTGTTACTGTTACTAATATAGATATTGATACTATTTGATACTACAGATTCACTGTATTGATATTATATGTGAACTTCAAAAAGAACTTTTTGTGGTTGGAATTCAAATTTGTTTGATGTGTTGATTATGATCACTTGTCTATTTCTATTAGTCTAACCTAGACAAGGAATTATTTATCCTTTTTTGCTGCCTCAGTTTGTTCTCCTTAGAACTCTGATTTCAAAAAAAAGGTTTTTTTGGCATGTAGTTAAGGTCTTTTGGATCTAAATGGGATTCCCCTTGGATTATAAGTGGAGATTTCAAAGAAAATCTTCATTAAAAATAGATGTCTACTTCACGCAATAAATTTTCTTTTTATGAATATTTGTATCATGTCGCATATTTTAATCTTACTAATCTTTCTTAGAAAGGTAGAAATTTTAGTTGGTCTAAAATAAGAAGAGTAAGCTCTTTTGCTAATTTCTTTGATAACTTGCCTCTCCGCTGTAAGTTTCCTTTTCCATAATTATGAACTTATCAATTTGCAACATTCTTTACGATCATTTATATTCATTGTGATCTTTCCACCAAGTCCTTTTTTATTGTTTTTTTTTTAAGAATGTTCATTTTTTCTCTAGGAGATGATAACTCTACTAGTCCTCATAGTTTTTTCTCCCGAATTCTACTATTACATATGAGTATATAGTGATAAAATTTAACCACTAGAATATGGTCAATGGCCTCTTTAATATATCACACTAGTTTGCTAAATAATACAAGTTCTTATCTTATTTTCCTTGTGTTTGAATTTTTGGGAGGAAGAAGCTTCTTCTTGAGCTTCTTGATTAAGATAGAGAGGGAGGGAGATAGGAAGGAAGATAGGAAGGAAGAGAGGGGAAGATACCAGATATGGAAGAAAACAAAACTTAGCTTTATTCAATTTTCTCCAAGATACAAACTAGGCAAATAAAGTATAAATAGAATAGACATTGGAGTAGTGTATTGCGGAGCAAGTCAAACTAAAACTAAATATGGACCAAACCTAACACCTTGTATTTAAGAAGGATGACTATCAAGAACTTAAAGGCTTTAACATAACTATTAGAATAGACATATAAATATTATATAACATTGGGTTTACTTGTAATTTGTAATAAGTAGGTTTAGTCTCTAGTAGCTTCCTCGGCATCAGCTCTTTCTATATATACTCTAGGCTGCTTATGTATGAAAGGCAATATAATATATTTACTCTCTGTTACATCATCTCAGTTCCTGGTGTTCAACTTCTACATGGTATCAGAGCTACGGTGATCGATCCTAGCTATGGCCGACTCCGATACGTCGACTCGGTCGCAAGATCACAACTCCGGATCGTCCATTGACGATCCCACCATCTCGACGACACTCAAGTTTGTCGTCTCAAATCTTCGCAATCTTGTTCCCACGCCGCTGGCTCTCGACAATTTTTCGATATGGAAACCTCAGATCTTGAAAACACTCCGGGCAAATGGGTTTGCTATGTTTCTTGATCCCAAAATCTCTCCTCCGGAGCAGTTCTTGACAAATCCCGATGGCTCCTCTTCCACAAACCCTGCATTCTTGCAGTGGTCGCTTACATATCAAAATTTCTCAGCATCCATCTGCTCAACGATTACGTCTTCTATCATTCCCTACGTCATCTCGCTGGACTCGACGGCGAAGATCTGGACGGCACTTGAAACTCGCTTTCAAGCCACCAACCGGTCAAAAGTAATGCAACTCAAAAATGCGTTACACAATGCATCTCTCAAGAATCACTCTATGACCGAGTACTTGTCGGAGATCAAAGTGCTAGTTGATCAGATCGCTTCAGCGGGTTCTCCCCTCGATGGCGAAGACGTCATACACTACATTTTGAACGGACTCCCTCCACCATATCAGTCGTTCAAATCAGCCATCCGGACGTCACCTCTTCCTCTTACGCTGGACCAGATTTATCCTCTTCTTATGAGTGAGGAAATTAATCTCGCTTCCGATGCAGCAAAGTTCTCTGCACCCTCCGATCCAAACGTGGCCCTGTTCACAAATCGCGGCTGAGGTCGACGTCCTAGAGGCAAGAACAACTACGGTGCTACCAATCCATCTAGAAATAATCTCAATTCAGCCATTTATTGTCAAATTTGCTACAAAAAGGGGCATACTGCATACGGCTCATACATGTTGGCATCGTCTTGATTTGAACTACACACCTCCGGTCAAGAATCCCGCCACTGCTCTGATGGCGTCGTCTGACTCGACTGAAGCAGCTTGGTTTTTGGACTCCGGTGCTTCCACGCATCTTACCAACTCGCTGGAAAATCTCTCCTTGTCCAAGCCTTACGGTGGTCAGGACACCGTTACCATAGGAGACGGAAATTCGGTTGGCATTGCTCACGCTGGGGCGGGAATACTCCCGACCCCATCCCGTAAGCTAAAATTATCTCAAATTCTTCACACTCCTTCCCTCAAATATAATCTTCTTTCCATCTCGCAACTTACTAAAGATAATTTCATTTCTATTACATTTGATCTGTTTGGTTTTACCTTGAAGGATTTAGCGACGCAGGAAACACTTCTTCAAGGACCGGCTAAAGACGGACTATATGCGGTTCCCATGGTTCAGCAACCCCGGCAACACACTGCTTTCACAATGCAACAAGACGTAGCCAAAGTCTGGCATCAACGACTGGGACATCCGCATAACCGTGTCGTCAATTTCATTTCAACTTGTAACCCATTGCTCAAAATAAATAAAACGAAAAATGCTTGCAAATCTTGCACAGCTGCAAAATGTAATAAATTAGTTTTTCAGCATTCTAATAGCAGGCAGCTTTACCCGCTTGACTTGATCCACAGCGACGTCTGGGGTCCAGCCCCGACCATTTCTAATCAAGGATTTCTGTTCTATGTGATCTTTGTGGATGACTATACCCATTACACATGGATATACCCACTTAAATTTAAATCTGATGTGTTTTATGTGTTTATTAACTTTAAAACTCAGATTGAAAACTTCACCGCGCGTCGCATCAAAACGCTCAGAACCGATGGAGGAACCGAATTTGTTAATTCGTCGTTCCAAAACTTCCTTCTCAATCACGGTATCTCACACCAAATTTCATGCCCCTATACACCGGAGCAAAATGGCTTAGCGGAGAGAAAGCATCGGCACATTATAGAAACCACTCGTGCTCTGCTCCTAACGGCATCAATGCCTCACATTTACTGGGCGGAAGCTGTCACCACAGCTGTCTACCTCATAAACAGGTTACCCTCCTTCACAACTCACAACAACACTCCTCTGGAACTACTGTATAACAGGAAACTGGCATACGAGGAGCTAAAAGTGTTTGGCTGCAAGTGCTATCCATTGTCACCACCACAACATCGCAGCAAACTAGCGCCAACTGCTCTTCCGTGCGTATTTCTCGGATATTCAGATGTCTACAAAGGTTACAAGTGCCTCAATATCCAAACCAATAAAATAACGGTATCTCGCAACGTTATTTTTTACGAACACATGTTTCCCTTTACCATATCCTCGGTTAACAATGCTCGTAATCAGACGGACATATGTCCGCAATTTCTAATGCCTCATTCTATTAGTGTGCCTCATTCAGATGATCAAGGTCACAATACGCGCGTCTCTGTGGAAGTCGGCTCTAGCCAAAACCTGACTGCTTCACAGCCTCATATCATCCCTCAGCACCCAGTTCCGTCTCAGGATGCTAATGCTGCAGTCACCCGCCCGGTCTCTCAACACAATATGACAACCAGAAGTAAAACTGGCTCCCTAAGACCAACAAACCGAATGAATCTTCTGCACATTTCGCCTACGGTTCTGGAACAACATGATCCCACCACTTACCTCGAGGCCTCCAAAAACCAACATTGGCGGCATGCAATGGCTGAAGAAATACTGGCCCTTCAGAAACAAGGAACCTGGACACTAGTCGTTCCACCGGCGAATGCATCTATTCTAGGATCTAAATGGACGTATAAAACAAAACTTCTCACTGATGGTTCGGTTGCAAAATACAAAGCACGTTTAGTTGCTCAGGGCAACCATCAGGAATTTGGCATCGACTATATCGAGACATTCAGTCCGGTGGTCAAGTTACCAACCATTAGAATTCTGCTCACCATCGCCTTGTACAAAAATTGGTCGGTTCAACAACTTGACGTCGCCAACGCGTTCTTACACGGAACTCTCACCGAAACGGTCTACATGATACAACCAAAAGGATTTGAAGATCAGTCTCGGTTGCATCATGTCTGCAGGTTAAACAAAGCTATTTATGGACTAAAGCAGGCACCACGTCAGTGGTACAATACCTTCACGTCATTCTTAGTTCGCATAGGCTTTGTTCACAGTACAGCTGACCCCTCGCTTCTGATCTACCGCAAAGCTCACATTCAGATATTCCTCTTGGTCTATGTAGATGATATTCTCATAACGGGCAACGACTCAACACAAATCAACTTCGTTCTCTCCAAACTAAACTCTGAATTCTCCATGAAACATCTTGGCGATGTTCATGATTTTTTGGGTATCAAAATTCATAAATCTAATGATTCCTACTTCCTGTCACAGGCCAAATACGCATACGGCATTCTGCTGCAATCAGAAATGCAGCAATGCAACACTTTGGCGAATCCTACGTGCACTAAAATGCCTTCAGACGTTCCTCCCGATCCAGTTTGGAATGACTCAGCCTGGTACAGGAGTATCACTGGATCACTTCAATATTTAACTCTTACCCAACCGGACATTTCATTCAGCGTCAATATTCTCTCGCAACATATGCACAATCCGCTTCCAATGCATTTCTATCTTCTAAAACGCTTGCTACGATACATTCGAGGTACGTTACACTATGGTCTGCCAATAACGAAAACTAATTTAATTCTCAAATCCTTTTCAGATGCCGACTGGGCAGGCGATCCGCTAAAGAGGAAATCCACATCCGGCTATTGTTCCTACTTAGGCGATTCACTCATCTCATGGACGGTCAAGAAGCAACGAATAGTCTCTCGTTCCTCCACCGAGTCCGAGTACAGAGCTCTTACAGAACTAACCACGGATATTATCTGGCTTCGCCGTTTGCTCACTGAGTTTGGCATCTCGCAAAGCTACCCAACGGATCTCTTTTGTGACAACATGTCCGCGATTGCTTTGGCCAACAACCCTGTGTTTCATTCTCGCACAAAACACATTGAAATTGATCAAAAGTTCTTAAGAGATCACATTCAGCTCAACAACATCCGACTTCATCCCATTAGCACGATCGATCAAGTCGCCGACATTTTCACAAAATCTCTCTCTACTCCTCGGTTCACTACTCTTAGAGACAAATTGACGGTCAAAATGGACCCATCAATTTGAAGGGGGATATTAGAATAGACATATAAATATTATATAACATTGGGTTTACTTGTAATTTGTAATAAGTAGGTTTAGTCTCTAGTAGCTTCCTCGGCATCAGCTCTTTCTATATATACTCTAGGCTGCTTATGTATGAAAGGCAATATAATATATTTACTCTCTGTTACATCATCTCAGTTCCTGGTGTTCAACTTCTACAATAACAACCTCTTAAAATCGATACTCTAAAATCTTCTCAGAGAATTTTTTTTTTAAGAATTAAGTTTTTCCCTCAATTTGTTGACTATTCTCATGGCGTTTTTCCCTACTTGAAAAGATTGTATTGATTATATCATACTTATCTACTATGAACTTATATCTCATATACATAATTTCTAAGGGATTTAACTGTTATAAACATCACTCCCAATAAATGAGTGTCACATGGCCAACCCAAGGCTACAACAATGGTAGCTCTCATCGTGTTCCAAAGAAAGTTGGAAATGACTACTTTTAAGATCAAGCAATTACAGATGCTTTCTTTCTGGCTTCTGGAGGACATTTGCATTTGCTTTGCACTGAACTTTCAGTTATCCCTAAAGATTTACATGATAAATTAAGAAGAAAAGTTTAATGGAATGGTGATCAAGGAGTGCTTGATAGCTATATAAAGAAAAATTCAAGAAAAATCAGCGTTCATTAATGAAAAATCATTGACAGCTTCTGCTAATCTCTCTCCAGCAATCTTTTATAGTATGTTTGTATAGATTTTTTGTGTATCTATGTAATCTAGAATAAAGATTGTGTACATTTATAGCAGTTGGTGTTCTACTTATGAACCACTACAGTCATGGAAGGTTTAGGAATGGGATTAACTTTGTGCCTTTGTTTTACAGTTATGATTACTGGGTTTAAGAATGCATGTAGTGATTATATTCATCAATTGCAGGAGAAGATATAGGTGTAAAGCTATTATGCTAACAAGAAAAAGCCTTGGTCAAAAAGTAGGGAAGCAATAAAATCATAAGGTGTATTTGTGTGTATTCATCTTCGATACCTTTATTGTGGAAGTTTTGAGTTGAGAATGATTTCTAAAAGTGTTGCAGCACTCCTAATTCAACACTCTCTTGATGTAACTATCAAAGATGGAATGAAAGGGTTGTGATTGGAATTACATCTATCATTTACAACAGAAATACATATTCCAAAGAAGTTTATCTTTTGCGTTCAAGAAGCATTTATTCAAACTAACTCTTTCAGTTACAAGAAATGGTGAGATTGTCGAGCAATGAATGTTGCAGAGCCTCGTGATAATGAGATCCTCTTCCACCTCTTCTCCTCACTCTTGTTTAGGATATTTTTTGGCTTCTCTTGGTTTTTATGTAGAATCCTGTGTTAAAAATAGAATGAGGAAGAAGAACTTGTTCTTCTTTATCTTGGATGAGAGAGAGAGAGGAGAGGGAGAGTGACAGCAATTTGGAGGAATACAATTAAAGCTTATTCAGATTTTCTCCTAGTATTATATCACATACAATATCTATTTATAGAGATTTACATAGAAGTGGTAGCATGAATGAACAACATATCCTAAAACTAAATCAATACCCAACACTTTGGTTCCACAAAAGTTTCAATAATTTTTTGACTTCTCTTGCTAAAGAAAATTCCATTTAATACTTCTTTTGGAACGACTTTTTTGTTGCTTCTTAAAGCAGCTTTCTAGTATAAAATTTTTACTTTTTTACTAAAAAGTTGTTTTAAGAAGCAACAAAAAAACCGTCCCAAATAAAGCCTAAATATCATATTGTTAATTTAAGTTCAATGAAGATATGACTTGCCGTTTGTGCAGAGCTTTTTGGGTATATTTTTTAATTTCATTTTCAACAATTGGGGTTCTAATAACATCTTAAAAAGTGCAGATCATATTTTCTTATATCTAGTAACTTGCCTGCAAAAGCTTCTCCTTATTAATCAAATGGAGAGGCAAATTAATATAGAATAACTACAAAAGAGATGCCAAATGCAAGAAGTACTATGGAAGATTTCAGCATCAAAGGAATTCCAACTAAATTTTGTCCATCTCTTCTTCAAATCTGCATTTCATATTGTTTTTCTTAATCTTTTATAAATGTTTTTTTTTAATTTTTGTTTCTTAGTTTCTTGTAATTTTTATTGTGCAAATCAGAGAATGGAATTAAATTGTAAGTATATGTGTAGAATTAGATGCTTTTGTTGTTAAATTGTTGCAGTTGTTGGTGATGTGCAAGTGGTAGACCAAACCTCGTAAAGATTTTTTGTTAGAGGAATTTCATGATAACATCGATGGTTGTCTTTGCCAGAGCTTTCATTTCCATCCAGTGTGGCTCTTTAAAAAATTTTAAAAGTAATTTTGTGCAGAAGCTACCAACACCAAAATATATCAAAAACTTTGTCAAAGACTTGTTCACCAAGATAAAAATTTTCTTTTAAACAATAAATTAAATTAATATTTTCGTAAAAAAGAATTTATACATAATTTTTTAATTCCAAAAAGAATTTTGCTGCCCTCTCTCTCTCTCTCTCTCACACTTTGCTCGATCTCAATCTCACTGTTGACGCCAATCTACACAGAGGCCGCTGCTAGCGGACGAAAGTTGTCGAAACTCTATCAAAAACATCTGACACGCACCTTCTACGGGCAAGGGATGCCTTAGAAAAACTTGAGCGGCTAGACTCTTCTTCATTCTCCCCCTCATATTAAAATTCAAATTTTAAGCTTCTGTATAACAATACATAGCTTTCAAATCTATTGACATTGCATATAATTACATGCCCACTCAGACCTGACTAACCAACTCCACTTCGTTCCTTCCCTTCTTAATCAACTCTTACAGTGTTATGTTTCTACCCGTTGAAACCGAGTAGGCCATATACTAATCAAGTCCAACAGCTTTTCATTCAGAGACTTGCCCTTAGGAGGGTGTTTTGGAAAAATGCCTAATTTGATGAGAATCTGATCAAAAGAAACTATGATCTATTGTAATGAATGCAAAATGTATTCAAAGATAGGATGAAACTATTTGAGACCCTTACACGACGAAAAAACTAATCATGCTAAAAACCAAGACACGACTGTGTTAGTGTCTGATGAGTGGATATCTTTGCTTTGGGATCATAAGTGAATATCTTTGATGAGAAATCTAAAGCATCATCACTTGCCATCGAAAACATGGAACATTGGGAAAGTGGTTCAAAATATATCTCAAATAGATTTAGGATCAAAGGCAGATGGATCTTATCATTAGGTGAACTCTCCATTCTTGAGAGGCTATAAATCCCACTTATCTACATCATATTGATGACATCTCTTCCTTCTTTCTCTCTCTTGCATGTCTGATGTACGATTTCTCGTCTCTTGATTTCTTCCTTTCAAACTGACCGGATGATTGCATGTTCTTTGTTTGTGATGAATAACCCGTTGAGCCTATCTCCTTTAGATTAGAATAACCTATGAATCCCAATATGCACCAAGCCAAGAAAAAAATAAAATAACGTTCCTGATTGAGAGTGTTCTTAGGTTGAGACCTAAAATATAATTTATAATGGAGGCTTGTGCCCGTGAAAAATTGATACCCACATGAAATAAATCATATTCAATCTAATGTATTGAATAGGGAAAATCTTGTAACTCTTGAATCACATATATCATTATCCATCGAGATGTGTACGTGAAAGTAACTATTTTTCATGGCTAATCGTATATATGATCCGATTTGCTCTTCCATTGGCCTAATTGCATAGAGTGTAAAGTCTGTGACGACTCTATCCAACAGGATAGTGCGATTGTATTTTTTGCATCTAAACCCCCACAAGCATCCTCTTTCGAAAACTCGCATTGACCAAATTGTATGGCCAAGCGTTTTCATGTCATTCATCAACCTGTGAAGGAGAACTCCCTCGAGTTTATGAGTTTGAGAAATAATTTGATTTCATGGAATTTTCATGTTTAAAGATAATGAGTCCAGTGACAATATGTTGGAGGTTGCATGCCCTCCATTGCACTATAGAGGACTCGCCCGGGTCCATTAATTTTTTTGAGTTTTGAAGATGCATAATGGTATTGGGATAGCATCATTTAACCCCATAGTTAACAATGTATATAAATTTCCTCTAAGTGTCACACGATATTCAATGAATCAAGGGCTTGACCAAGAGGCCTATAGGATGCCAAGCATGGCTCATAATGACATTTCCTAATAATTAATTGATTGATAATAATAATAACATTAATAATCATAATAATCATAATTTTATGATTTTGATTCATTCTTCATTAATTTATTTATATTCAAAATATTTTTTTGATATTCGTCACATTCATCATAGATCATTTTGCATGTCGATATGTCATATTGGATCTTATATTAAAATAATTATGTCGAACAAATTAAATCATAAGAAATAGTACTTAGTAAGTTACTGCTTTCAGCCTCAGAAGTGCTTTCATCTCAGACATGAATCCTCAACAAGAAAAAAACTCTTCAAAACATTAGCATCTGTCTTTGCCATCATGCTTATAGAACTTATTGATAATTGACTAGGGGTGTAAGTGAGTCAAGCCGGCTCAATGAATGGCTTATGAGTCGAGTTCAATGAGCTAACAAGTCAAAAAATTGTCTTGACCGGGAACGAATCTCAAGGCAAAGCTGAATCGGAAACTTTTGAAATTAATTTTGGGATCATCCGAACTCTGATTTCATCAAAATTATAGTCAAACTAAATATATCAAAAAGAGGAACCCAACAACAACAAATTTGATCCAATCCAAGCTCAAATGGGTCCAAATCGAGGGCCTGAAGCACGTTTGGAAGCTTCAAAGCATAAATTAGATGATCAAATGATATTCAAATATTACATGTTTATAGTAGAATTGAGAGGCTTGAAGAGACAAATCTAACAAGCTTAAGATCATCAAATTCTAACATCATTAAAATATTCAATGCTCGATAAACGGTTCAAGATCAAGGGAGTCAAGATCAGTCATTCATCAAAAACACTCCCAACAAGCCTTTAACTTTCTTCCTATTTACTAACCGTGTCACTTCAAAAAAACTATAAATAGACATCTCATTTTTCACAAAGAGGAGAAAGGGGGGAGAAATAAGAGGAAGAAAGAAGAGAAATATGAAATCTCTCTAACCTCCAAGCTCCTCCTTGACCACCGCCCGGCTTTTAACCATCACTAGATTTCTGCCCGACCACCACCCATCGTCGGACTTCTAGCAGGTCACGACCGTCGCCGGACTTCTGCTCAGCCACTAACCGTCATTGGACTTCTTCCTGACCACCGATCATCATCGAACTTCTGCCTAACCACTGACTGTCGTCAGGCTTCTACCAGGCCACCAGCCATCACCTGACTTCTGCCCAGCCACCAATAGCCGACGTCGGACTTTCACCCAGCCACCAACCGTGGCCGTACTTTTTTCCGGCCACCAGCTGTTGTCGGACTTCTACCTGACCACCTACCGTCACCGAACTTCTACCCGACCACCTATCTTCACCGAACTTCTGCCCAACCACCAGTCATCATTGGACTTTTGCCTGTCCACCAGCCATCGTTAGAATGCCTGATCACTAGCCATCACTGGAATTCTGCTCAGCTAAAGACTGCCACAGACTTTTGCTCAGCCACCAAATGACACCAAACTTTTGCCCAACTCTCCCTATTATTATAATTTCGTCGTCTTCAAGTTAAATGACGGATTAAACTATATAATCTATTCAAATACTAGTTTAATCATTTCAACTAGACAAGATCCCCTGGCTTTTCTCCTTTTCCAGGATTTCCACATTAAAAATCTCTAGTATTTTCTAGGGTTTATAATCTTCTATTTGTGTGCTGGAAATCAAAGCAACGCTACGACGAAAAATGCCTCATACTATCATCGTGTATATTCTAGCCCGCAATAATTATCATTCATTATTTTAATTACAAAGTTAATAAAAAATTTAAAATTTACATATTACTTACTTATATTGACTTATTCTTTATTATTATTTTTCTAATTTCTAATTCTTTTTATTATTTCATAATAATTGTTTGGATCATGATAATTTTCTCTCTTTCATAACAAAAGATCAAGCTAAAACTCGTGAAATAAAGCTCGAGCTTAAGTTCTAACTCAATTAATTACTCAAACTCAACTCAACTCAACTCAACTCAACTCGTTTATAACCCTATCCTTCACTCAATCATTCACAATAAAATTTGATAAGAGCCTTATTTTTTTTTTATTGTTGCTTTCATGTATGTGTACCATGCTAAGATCTGTACTTGACCGCATACATTTTTTTATTATGCAAAAAATTGAAATTTCCAAATGTTAGGCTAAAATAATGGTTGTTATCTTCGATGCCTTTTGCTAGGAAGGTGCATATATCTTATCAAACGTGTACAGTGTAAACCATTTTGCATTATATAAGTGGTTAGGCTGTCGGAAGCTGCCAAGAAACTTTGACTATCAAGTTACCAAGGAGCTCAGCAAGCCTAGTCATCATATTGATTGTTATCCAACAAAACTTTCAAATTATTTCAAAATAACAGAAACTTTGTATTATTGTTCATCTTATAGTGAAACATTAAGGTTTCATTTGGAATTACTTTTTTACTCTTTATTAAAATAAATTTTTATATAAAAATATTTAAATTTAGAATTTTTTATTAAAAAACTATTTTAGAAAAAAATAAGAAAATTGTTTCAAATAAAACCTTAAATCATTGGTGATACAGCTGCTTTCTATGCAAATTTAAGCTGAGTTAGGGGTGGATCTAAGAAGAGCTTATAATTGGTGATACAGTTGCTTTCTATGCAAATTTAAGCTGAGTTAGGGGTGGATCTAGGGTTTGATTCCACTCCTAGCTTGGCGACACTACATGAAATTTTGGTGTTATCATAGTTTTTGTCTAATTATTACTGTTTTTATTGAGAATATTATGTATGTCATATATATTATAAAATATTTAAAAAATTCAATTCAAATCAATTTGACATAATTAAATTGTTCAATCAATAAATAAATGTCTTTTTAAGGGGTTTTTATTCATATTTTTATTTTGAATATTTAGTCCTATTGTGGGTCTGTTTTTCAAAACGATGGTGAAATAAATGTGGATATTACAAGAAGAATTTAACTTTGATGGTTGAAGAAAAGGAATGGTTCAAGTCTATTGTGTGATAGAAAAATACCCCTCAAGTTTAGGAAAAAAATTTATAAGATGGTAGTGAGGCATACAATACTTTGTTGTATAAAATATTGGTCATTAAAAGATAAGCATAAAGTAAGTTAATTATTGTAGACATGAAGATTCTCAGGTGGATGTCTGACTTTACACTTAGAGATAGAATTTGAAATGAGAATATACATAAAAAGATTGGAGTAGCTCTAATGATATAAGATTAGAGAGTCGCCATAGATGATTTTGTTACATAAAATATTAGTCTTTGGATGACACTGTTAGGAGAGTAGATATATTTGATCCAATTTACTTTAAGAAAGATAGAGATAGACCTAAAAGGAGTTTATTAGAAAGTATTAAAAATGATCTTTTTTATTAGATTTAAATAAGAATTTGACTCTTAATATGACATAAAGGAGATGTAGGAACTTTGAAAGGAAAGAAGCTCTAATTTCAACTTCTTGAAGAGAGGGAGAATAAAGATGAAAAGAAAGTGAACAGAAATTCTATTGAAATGGCATAAACCTATTACAACCTATTGCACTTATTTAAAGACAAAAAAGGCTATAGCAAAGGCAACACAAACCAAAGAAACTACAAGAAAGTACAAAGAAGCAACATAAAATCTAGACTAATATCTAAAAATCTTCCCCTTAGTCCAGATTTTACAAAACATCTGAATCAGTCCAACCGTCTCACAAGTCTGCTGCTACCGCTAAGCTGGCTTCTGAATTGAATCCAACTCCTTGCAGTTTTACCAAATTAGGACAATATTTCTTAAAGTGCCCTTCCTTATGACAAAGAAAGCACTTCTTGTTAGACTTATTCCTACTAAATTATGATCTTTCTCTAGCGATCAGAATGATGCCACTATTATCTTCTTTCTGTTCGGATTTTCTTTGAACATCTTTTGACATTAAGACAGACTTTACCTCCGTCAATGTCAATGTTTGCTTCACATACAACATAGTGTCCACTATGTTTTCATATGTCTTCGGCAGAGAGCTGAGGAGTATGATCCCTTGATCTTTTTCTTCTATTGTCACGTCAACATTTTTGAGGTCAAGAATCAATTTATTAAAATCATCCAAATGCTTTATAAGTTCCTTGGTTTCTTCCATTTGGAGCGTATATAATTATTTCTTTAATAGTATTTCTTCAATAGTAGTCAATTAGTAAGCAATCTTTTCATATAAATTGATTCAAGCTTCCTCCATACCTCTAATGTCGTACCTTCTTCAGCAACCTCCCTCAACACTTCGTCACCAAGAGAGAGAAGGATGATACTGTGCGCCTTCAGTTGTATTTCCCTAACCTTGACTCTATTAGTGATTGCAGCAAGATTTTCTTCAAAAATTGCATCAGCAAGGCCTTGATGAACCAGTGGAGCCTTCATCTTGATTCTCCATAGGTTGAAATCGTTTTCCCCCTTGAACTTGTCGATATCGAATCTTTGCATCGACTTGTTCAAGAAAGAAAAAACTTGATATGTGCCACAATGGCACAAATATGCTCCTATGATGAACAAGATTTCACCGAACAATAAATAAGAAAAACTTCTTACCGATCTTGTCAGACTCGAGTAACCCGAGCATATAGGCAGAATTGCGCCTGTCCTAGCCCTACCGCAACCTCTGCTCCAAACGTCATTCCTACGCCCATGAAAATTCCTCGGTGGCTCTCCTCACTCTTAGGTTTCTTAAGGCTTCTTGCGTGCAAACTAGCAACCTAAACCGTCGCTAACCTGGCCACGCCTATCACTGAATCTGGCGAACCCCGAGAACCCAGCACCCAGCTTTCTACACACGCGTTGCTCCAGCCCCCCACTCGCCTCTTGCAACCATCATTCACGCGGCCTCCACCCACATGAATCTTGTGCCTAGTGCATACCGCGACTCTGCGAGCTCCGCCGCCGTGCGTTTCCCACGCGAACGTCTCCTCCAGGCCCGGTATCTTCCTCGCGTACCAACAACTCTACCGTCTTACCCGCACAAGCTCCGATATCAACCAGCAATGCCCGCACCCCACACGCTGTCGAGCATCCCTCTTTTTCTTGAATGCAAGAACTTCCTTCACATCCCAGCTCTGATACCAGATTGTAGGATCTAGGAGGAAGATTTTGAGAGCTCATCTTGAGCTCTTCTTGCAAGAAAGAGAGAGAGAGAGATAGATGGAGCAGAGGGAATACACATAATTTGGAGGAAATAAAATTAAACTTATTCGAATTTTTCCCCAAATCAATACAACATACAAGACCTCTATTTATAGAGATTTACAAGGGTGTGTTAGCATGCATGAACATCATATCCTAAAACTAAATCAATACATAACAGGTGAAAATGAATTTATATAGCCAATCCCATATAGTAGTTGTTGCTTCTATTGTTGTTATGAATATATTAGTAAAGATATAAATATAATAAAATTTATATAATGGCCACCAACATACTACTTGAGAGAAAGTCTATCAATAATAGAGAGAAAAATATTTAAAAAAAAAAGTATAGAACACAAGGCTTTTAAAATCGGACCAGACCGGCCAGTTCAATCGGTTGAATCGGGAACCGGCCGGCCAGCCGGTTACAGTTCGGGATACAACCGTTTTCGTAGAAAACTGGCTCCGAACCGCTCAAACCGTCGAACTAGTTTCAGTTTCCTTTAACCTGATGGTTCACTAAAAAGGAAAACGGATGGCTGAGATGCCATCTGAGCGGACTGCGGAGTGAAGGAGATATACAAAGTCACGACAAGAAGAAAACAAAAAAAAAAAAAACCTATTCGACGTATTTGTATCACGGCCCTCGTTCCGCGTTGGTGTCATCTTCTCCGCCTCCGACGTCTTCTTCTCCACCTCCGGTGTCTTTTCTATTTCAAGAAGCAAAATCGCCTGCTTGCTCGCAGCCCTCGCTTTCATTTTCTTCTCTCTATCGCATTGGGGGTCGCTAAGACGTGAATCCATTCACGGTGAGTATGCATTATCGGCTTTTGTGAGATTGAATGGTTGCATTATCAAGTTTTTCTAAGTGTATTGTTTAGATTTACTCGAAGTTTGAATGGTTGCATTATCAGTTAGAATATTTTTTTTCGTAGAAGGGAGAAAACAAGCAGAAGCTTGGAGAGACCCATTTGAGAGGCCATTCTAACGAGCCTGTCAAATGATGTTATCTTACAAGCTTTTTGTGATTATCAGGGTTTAGAGACTGGCCGTATGTTTTATAGAGGCAATGCTTTGATTTAAAATTCGTAGCCTAAAAGCTGTTGTTGGAGGCTTTGGGAGATTAATTAAGACGTTTAATGCTGATCGTTTGCTGTTATTGTAGGATTAGTTGATGCTTGCAAGAAAGCAAGCCAGATAAACATGTTGACATTCTTTCTTTTTTAAGGCAATAGAAATATTATGCATGGGACAAGTTATATGTGGATTGAATAATTTGGTTTAGCAAAATTAGATGCTCTTTTCTTCACAAATATGCTTGGATAATTAGGTTCTTCCAGCCAAACATCATCTTTATCAGGATGCGAGAGAAATTGAAGTGTTTTTGAACAAATCCACTCAAATAGACATAATTATTTGGAGCATCAACGATTCAACGATCATGTATATGTTCGGTATAATCTGAATTTAAAGAATATGTATGATATTACATTAAATTAATATTTATGCACAAGTGTCAATTTAAATAGTATGTATAATCTTAACATAAAATTATTTATTCATTTTTTAGGTTTCAACTTAAAAAAAGACATTATGGCCCTCTGGACTACACTTGTGTTGAAATTGTTGATTTTTTCATACTTGAAAATGAAACAACTCTAGAGCTTGATATTAAGGGTTTGGAAAATGAGATATACAAAGATGATGTAATACCAGTTGTTGAAGAACAAAAATAATTTAGAGAGGGAAATGAGAGCACAATAAAGCCAACAATTGAGGAAGGAGGAAATAAAAAATGATCCAAATAAAAAATGAAAAAAAAATCATAAATTTGAAGGTTGCGCCCTAAAACTGTTTAAATTGCTCTATCACTAACAAGGAATTTCCATTAAAAAATTTAAAAAAAAAAAACTAACAAGAAATTGTCATGATTCGAGAAGACAACAAGCTTCCAAAAAGTAACCCTCCTTTATTTCCATTTTATGAATTATATATATATATATATATTAACTCTCAGATTTTATTTGAGATTTTTTTTTATTATTTTTTAAAATAATATTTTAAATTACAAATTTTTATACTAAAATATTATTTTAATAATGAAAGCGAAGCCATAACTCATTCGGCGTTCCAACGCGTAGGGAGAATGCTATGGCTTGTTTGTTTCCACATTTTTTCCTCCTTTTTCTCAGTTTGAAACGGAAAACGTAGATTTGGAACTTGTTTGGACGTGAACCAAACTTTTTTCAAAACTCCATTTCTATATTATTTTGAGAAGCATTATATATTAACTTTCTCCGTTAAAAACAGTCTTTTCTATTATTGACGTTTTTGATACCGTAAAGAGAAATAAACCAAACAAAGCCTTAATTGTTAAAACGTGCAAAGGGCGGCCACCTTTTGACCCAATTATTACACGATACACTGATCACTACGGTCCTCCACCGCTTATATAATATTCAACGATAATTGGATAAGTTCTAGTGTTTTTCATTCCCTCTTCATGTTTTCAATCTATCGCATATGTTGAATTTTACACAGGATAAGTATCACGTGCTTCTATTAAGTTTTAATTTTGACGGATGGCAAAAAAGACCTCCTTATCATTAATTATTACATTGAGTGTTAATTATCAAAGTAAATGAAAGTTTAATTCAAAGTGTTAAAACTTTTTATGATACTTTTTCAATTTTAAGATATAATTTTTAATGTGATTTTGAGCTAATCTATTAAAATAATTATACGTGAAGTTGAAAAAAAATAAAAAAAATTTATACGTGAGGTCAGCTACATGAATCTTTTTTCTCTATTGTGTTTAATTAAAAGTCAAATTCCCATTTAATCCAATAAAAATGATTATTTTTATTGGTTTCTAGCTAAGTTTTTTAGGCATGTCTCTATCTTTCTTAGCATAAGTCGGATCTAATGCATCTACTCTCCTAACAGGTTCATTGAAAAACCAACATTTTATTTGACCAAACTGTGAGATCTCGTTCCCTTACTGTTCCTCTCTGATTTGGATTTTCCTCCCAGGATCGTCCAGGACGATGTTTAGATCGTTCAGGACGATGTTTAGATCGTCCAGGCCGATCAGTGCATTCAAACAGCTGTTTTCTGGAACTATTTCTGGACAGGATCGTCCAGGACGATATTGAGATCGTCCAGGACGATCGGCACTGTTCACAATACCGTCCTGATCATCGCCCTGGGAATGGTCCAGGACGATCAGAATTGGTCTGATCGTCCCGGGACGATCGGGCGATCGGCCAGGCCGATCTGAGTATGATATAAGGAAATGAGCTCGTTTTGAGAAGAGAGAAATTCATTTTATAAAATCAGATATTTTGAGGAGAGAGAAAGAGAAAGGGAAAAAGAGGGAAAGCTTGGTTTTGGAGACTGCGGAGCGCTTTTCGTCCGACGCTGCTGTTGGAGAAAGTGTAGATCTCGTGGTAAGGACTCCGAACCCTATTTCTGTTTTCGAAGATCTTGTGTTTTGATCGAGTTGTGCACTGTTTTGTGTTTTCGTAGTCTACTTTTGGACATGATTTTGATTTGACACAAATTTCACCGCACAACTTCTAGTATGTTGTAGATATGACTATTGTACACGATTTGACTGTATTCTACGAAGATTTTATCGGTCGGAATTGATTCTACGCGATTTTACTTGAATAGAAAATTATCAGGACTTGGTTTGATTTGGATTCTTTACATTGATAGTCTTGTATTGATGCCGTGGATATTCGTTGGTAATTTGGAGAAATTTGGAATTTGTATCTTTTTGCGGGATTTTTGTGTAAATTTGATAGACTACCGTTACTCTGCCCGATTTTCGTATGATTTCTGATTTTCCCGGAATTGATAGATTGACTTGTTATGTGCATGACTATCGATATAATTGTTCTAGATTTCTTTAATACTGCTTATTGCATCGATTATTGCATTGAAATGATTGTTACTGAAAGACAAGTGAGAACCTGGTTGAACGTTGGTTGGAGATGATACCTGTACAGGATGGTGGGCTGACGGGCTTTCCTTTAAATCATAGACCACAGTTCATTGATATAACGATTGGGAGTTATAAGGAGTTTTATATGCCGACGGGCGAAAAGAGTGACGACTCTTCTTGATCGAAACCAACGTGCGGATTTCTACAACAGCAATACGGATATCTACAACAGCAATATGGATTTCTACAACAGCATCATTGATAATGACTAGTGTTTGTGCTTGTCGAGTAAGACCATTGTATGGATTTCCTGATATGCATTGATTTATCGATTTCCGACTGATTTGTTGATATTGATGGATTTATCGAATTGATTTATTATCGTACGGATTCATTGATTTCATTGATTGATCATTGAGCATTGACCCTATTGATTATTGATTATGGACATTGATATGGACATGGATAGATATAGATATTGCATTGATAGCATGGATATGGACATCGTATAGATTCATTGATATTACTGCCTATAGATTTTATAAATTCGATATTGCTATTGTTTCTACACTGTATTGACTGCTTTATAGATCCATTGTTCCGTATCGCTTTTCTCGATTGATTTCATTAATTAGACCGTATCGATTTGATTGACGAGTATTGATTGATTGAGTTGATTTGCCTGCCGCTGCATTGACTGGTTTTATTGACTATTGATGTCCGGATTTCATTGACTCATTGACCATTGACTGATACGGATTTGATAGATTGACATGCATATTGATAGCATCGCCGTGCTTTGATTTCAGTTATAGGTATTAGGTGACCTGTTGGGCTTTGTAAAGCTCATTATATATGGTTGATATTTCAGGTCAGGGCTTGGGAGTAGGAGATAGGAATTGATCCAGATCTTCAGGTTTTATTCTTTTGGTCGATTAGGGATTCTTTTGTACTCAGGACAGGATAGATTTCTTTACTTGTATTGATAGTGTAGTTCCTGAGTATTGTACATGATGTTTTAGAGATATGAATCGACTGATATATTGATGTTTAAATTTTATAGATGTTTGATAGATTGTTAATTGAAGGTTTTAGATAACTCTGGTAAATTATGAAGTAATTGATTGACATTCTTTCCAAGTTTGATCCTGGGGACGTGACAAAGTTTTGGTATCAGAGCAGTGTTATTGGAAGAATGGATTGTTACAAGAGTTGTAGGTTTGGATTGAGAGTTGGGTAGATTGAGTAGCTTTAAGAGCATCATTGGCATACATCATTGCATGTGTGTATCATTTGTTCTGAATTGTGCAGGTGAAAAGATATGGATCCTCCGGCAGAATCCAGTATACCGAATGAGCAACACAGCGCAGCTCCAGTACCGTCAGAGAGTATGATGTAGTTGGCTACTGCGATTGCACATGTTATGGGGGATGCGCAGAGCAAGATGAGTGGTAGCAAAGAAGAAGAGGTAGACAGACACTTGCAGATGTTTCATAAGCTGAAGCCTCCGTTGTTCAAAGGAGCTGTGGGATCACAGGCTGCTGAGGATTGGATCTTGAGGGTGGAAAAGATTTTTGACAGCATGCAGTGTCCGGGGAATAGAAAAGTACCTTTGGCTGTGTTTCTGTTCGAAGGAGAAGCGGAGAGATGGTGGATTGGACAGCAGAGAGAGAAATTTCAGGGGAAGACTAATGCTGAGATCACCTGGGATGAGTTCACTGCAGTGTTCAGGATGTGGTTTGTACCACCGTCAGCTCAGCGACAGATGCAGGAAGCTTTCATGAGATTGGAGCAAGGCCGCAAATCAGTGATGCAGTACGAGGCCGAGTTTACTGCACTTGCGAGGTACGCTGCTCATTTGATTCCTACTGCCGAAGAAAAGTGTTATAGTTTCCTGCACGGATTGAACAGAGAGCTGAGGCATCCACTAGTACCTTTCCGAATCCATGAGTTTTCTGAGCTGGTGGAGCGGGCTCGATTGATAGAAATTGATTTGAAGACACCGGTATCGAGGTACGAGGATACCAGGAGGAGGAGAGATGAGGTACGACGAGATGATGCTGGTAGAGACAGAGATAGAGAGAAGAGAAGCAGGTATGAGGGTTCGAAGGGATCTGCATCGAGATCTGCATCACGATCTGCATCGGTAGTATCGTCTGGTGGTTCTGGCGAGTGCATTCACTGTGGTAAACGACATGCAGGTCGGTGCTACCTATTGACGGGACAGTGTTTTTACTGTGGACAGCAAGGACACAGAGCAGCAGATTGTCCTCAGAAAGGACTGGGTGGAAGGACTGATTCTGGTACGGGTACAGGACAGCAGAGGACTATTGGCTCGAGGGCCTACAGTGAAAGATCAGGGAACAGGATGGATGATAGGACTGTCAGATATCAGAGAGAGACAGTTACGCCACGACCTCCAGTGGTGCCACGCATCTACAGTCTACAGAGTTTACAGCATCGTGAGGATCAACAACGACCAGAAAGTTCTACTGGTAAGATTGATTTGACTAACCGATTGACATTGACATATGAACATTGCATATTGACATTTGATTGATTGCATTGTGTGTTCTGTATGGATTTCGACGAGTTTTGATTTGGATTTGGATTTCGATCGGTTTGTTTTGCATTGTTTGTTTTGCTTCGTACCTGTAGGGAAATGTCGGGACGACATTTTTCTAAGGTGAGGAGATTGTGAGATCTCGTTCCCTTACTGTTCCTCTCTGATTTGGATTTTCCTCCTAGGATCGTCCAGGACGATGTTTAGATCGTCCAGGCCGATCAGTGCATTCAAACAGCTGTTTTCTGGAACTATTTCTGGACAGGATCGTCCAGGACGATATTGAGATCGTCCAGGACGATCGGCACTGTTAACAATACCATCCTGATCATCACCCTGGGAATGGTCCAGAACGATCAGAATTGGTCTGATCGTCCCGGGACGATCGGGCGATCGGCCAGGCCGATCTGAGTATGATATAAGGAAATGAGCTCGTTTTGAGGAGAGAGAAATTCATTTTATAAAATCAGATATTTTGAGGAGAGAGAAAGAGAAAGGGAAAAAGAGGGAAAGCTTGGTTTTGGAGACCGCGGAGCGCTTTTCGTCCGACGCTGCTGTTGGAGAAAGTGTAGATCTCGTGGTAAGGACTCCGAACCCTGTTTCTGTTTTCGAAGATCTTGTGTTTTGATCGAGTTGTGCACTATTTTGTGTTTTCGTAGTCTACTTTTAGACATGATTTTGATTTGACATAAATTTCACCGCACAACTTCTAGTATGTTGTAGATATGACTATTGTACACGATTTGACTGTATTCTACGAAGATTTTATTGGTCAGAATTGATTCTACGCGATTTTACTTGAATAGAAAATTATCATGACTTGATTTGATTTGGATTCTTTACATTGATAGTCTTGTATTGATGCCGTGGATATTCGTTGGTAATTTAGAGAAATTTGGAATTTGTATCTTTTGCAGGATTTTTGTGTAAATTCGATAGACTACCGTTACTCTGCCCGATTTTCGTATGATTTCTGATTTTCCCGGAATTGATAGATTGACTTGTTATGTGCATGACTATCGATATAATTGTTCTAGATTTCTTTAATACTGCTTATTGCATCTATTATTGCATTGAAATGATTGTTACTGAAAGACAAGTGGGAACCTGGTTGAACGTTGGTTGGAGATGATACCTGTACAGGATGGTGGGCCGACGGGCTTTCCTTTAAATCATAGACCACAGATCATTGATATAACGATTGGGAGTTATAAGGAGTTTTATATGCCGACGGGCGAAAAGAGTGACGACTCTTCTTGATCGAAACCAACGTGCGAATTTCTACAACAGCAATACGGATATCTACAACAGCAATATGGATTTCTACAACAGCATCATTGATAATGACTAGTGTTTGTGCTTGTCGAGTAAGATCATTGTATGGATTTCCTGATATGCATTGATTTATCGATTTCCGACTGATTTGTTGATATTGATGGATTTATCGAATTGATTTACTATCGTACGGATTCATTGATTTCATTGATTGATCATTGAGCATTGACCCTATTGATTATTGATTATGGACATTGATATGGACATGGATAGATATAGATATTGTATTGATAGCATGGATATGAACATCGTATAGATTCATTGATATTACTGCCTATAGATTTTATAGATTCGCTATTGCTATTGTTTCTACACTGTATTGACTGCTTTATAGATCCATTGTTCCGTATCGCTTTTCTCGATTGATTTCATTTATTAGACCGTATCGATTTGATTGACGAGTATTGATTGATTGAGTTGATTTGTATGCCGCTGCATTGACTGGTTTTATTGACTATTGATGTCTGGATTTCATTGACTCATTGACCATTGACTGAAACGGATTTGATAGATTGACATGCATATTGATAGCATCGCCGTGCTTTGATTTATGTTATAGGTATTAGGTGACCTGCTGGGCTTTGTAAAGCTCATTATATGTGGTTGATATTTCAGGTCAGGGCTTGGGAGCAGGAGATAGGAATTGATCCATATCTTCAGGTTTTGTTCTTTTGGTCGATTAGGGATTCTTTTGTACTCATGACAGGATAGATTTCTTTACTTGTATTGATAGTGTAGTTCCTGAGTATTGTACATGATGTTTTGGAGATATGAATCGACTGATATATTGATGTTTAAATTTTATAGATGTTTGATAGATTGTTAATTGAAGGTTTTAGATAACTCTGATAAATTGTGAAGTAATTGATTGACATTCTTTCCAAGTTTGATCCTGGGGACGTGACACAAACAATCTAAGGAAACTCTCTATATTTTTATATGTCATTGGTGATATTCTAACCTTTTCATGCATATACTCGCTTTGCATTCTTTCTTTAAGTGTAAAGCCACGCATTCACTTTAGCATTCTCATACCTACAATACTTAACTTAATTTTATGCTTCTATTTTATTAGTCAACATCTTATTCCATAAAATATTGCAGGTCTCACCACTATCTTATAAAATTTTTCTTAGGTTTGAGTGGTACTTTTTATCACACAACAGGTTCGATGTATTCTTCTATTTCAATCATCCAATTTGAATTCTACAAATAATATCCTTGTTTATTTCACCATTGTTTTGAACAATATGCCAAGGCCATCTAAGTGTGCACTCTTTTTAATAACTTGATCATCCAACATCACAATCCAACAACTTATTTTTTACTACTGTATTCCATATATTCAATTTTAGATTTACTCAAATCAAAATCTTTAAACTCTAAATTTGACCTTCTTAATTCAAGTTTTTCATCGACTACCTTTCTATTCTTATGAACAAGAAGAATATCATCACTAAGAAGCATACACCAACATGAATACTCTTACAAATGTCTAGTAAGAACATTTACGACTAAAGCAAAAATATATTGGCTTAATGTTGTTCCTTAATGTAATCTAACTGAAAAAAAAAAACTTGGTCAAACCACTAGTGTTAGAACACAATTAATAACTCACGTGTGTGTATATATATATATTATCCTTAATAACTTAAATATAAGATACACGATAAAAATATATATATTTAATTACGATTCAAATGATAATGTACATAAAATTTAATGAAATGTTAGTTATATAATTGTTACATGTTAGAATATTAGTGGTAGTAATGTTAGAGAGTTTACCATCTTATCATAGTACAAAGATCCATTCACACATAGATAAAAGATGAGTTACAACATACATTATATATTTTATTTTGTTTCATAAAAAAAAAACTCATAAAAGGATGGGGCTTCACTACAGGAAAAAAAAAACGTGATTTTCTGACAGCCATTTTCGCCGGAAAATTGGCCAAAATCCGTTGGAAATTAGGATTAATTTCCGACAGATTTCCGGCGGAAAAATTTGCGCCGGTTTGAATCGTGTCAATAAAAGACTTCCGGCGTAAAATAATTCGACGGAAATATTTTCCGGCGAATTCCCGGCGGATTTTCCGCAGGAAAATATTTCCGGCGGATTATTTCTGCGCCGGAAGATCAAGAAAAAAAAGAAATTATAAGAACCTGACCGGCCCGCCAATCCAGCCGCTACCTCAATTTACCGCTTAGCACAAGCCTGCCCAAGCCTTACCCGAACAGGGCCAAGCTAGTCCAGTTAGGCGCCTGCAAAGCCGCGTGGGAAGCCCAGCCAACGCCTTCGGTCTGCCTTCGACGTGGTTCGAACCCCGCCCACTTTCCTCTGCGCGCAAAGCCTTCCCGCGTGCTCCATCTACCATGTTGTCCTTAGATAAAATCTGATAAAGTCTATACTTTATTTTATTTAAAACAGCTACATATTAAAAGTAATAATTATTTTAAAAGTTTTTTTTAAAGATAAAAGAATTAAAATTTTATTTAATATTAAATTACTTAATTTAATTTAACAATAAATTATTAATTTATTTAACTTAATTTAATAAAATAAATTATTAAAATTAATAAATAATTAAAATAAGTAATTAATTTTATAATAAATTAATTATTAATTTAGTAACTTTTTATATTATTATTTTTTTATCTTTTTATATTATTTTAAAACACTTTAAAATAAATTATTGAAGTTATTAGTAAATTATTTATTATATTAAAATTGATTATAATAATTTATCAAATTATTTATTTCTAAAAAATTTTAAATCCGCCGGAAACTTTGCCGGAAAAAATCCGCCGTGGAAAATCCGTCAAAAATTCTGTCGAAAAAATAAGTCGGAAAAATTTGCCCTATATCCGTCGGAAATTCGCCGGGAAACCCGCCGGAACTCCGCCGGAAAATTCCGCCGGTAATGGGCAGTTTTCCTGTAGTGCTTGGCCTAATTAGAATGATTCAAATATTATTTTTTATATTTTACAAATGTTATCATTTCTTTTATTTGGGAAATGTGTTGATATAATATAATAAATTCAAACTATATATTATAGATTGTGATGAAAATTAGTTGAGTCGTGTGGCATTGGAGCTATCATTGAAAGTCGTTTGTTATTTGTTCAGTTGTTCTCCTTTGTTGGAGAGAGATTAAAGACTAAGATGTCGAACATAAATCTTGATGATGATATCAGGGGATAGGGTTTTAGCCTTATATGTAATAACATGAGCGGATATTGTTGGCGACAACATGCGACAAAGTCAACAAAGTTTGCTATAGTAAGGTGATAAAATAGTGAGAGGACTACAAGTTTGAGGATCATAGTGAGCTAATGGAGGTCGGAGGATCGTAGTCAGATGATGGTAATTGAGGGATCACTATTGAGCATTGGTGATCAGAGGCATAATAGAGCAACGACATATGGGGGAACATAGTTGAGCTGATGAGTTTTGAGAACAGTAATCGAGGGACGATGGTCGACATACCACAATCGGGCAGCGTGGCCAATGGGCCATCTTCGAACAATGATCCTTGACAGACTATTGACATATGGCAATAGTTGACGAACTGTCGTTGGGCGATAGTGGTTAATTAAGGGATATTTGCCAGGTGGAAATTGTTCGTGAATCATCATCGACTAATGATGGTTAAGGGATCATAGCTGAGCAGAGATAGTCAGTGGAACATGGTCGAGTGGTAATGGTCAGGTGGTGGTGGTCGTGACATCATAGTCAGGTAATGATAGTTGATGGATTGTAGTCGAATAATAATGATCATCAAACCTTGGTCTAGCACAAAGGTTGGTGGTCCGTTATCAAGTCCTTCCAATAAATTCAAACTATATTATGAGAGACATTCCTAAGCTGAGTTCCCTGATTAATTTTTTTAGACCCTAAAACAATCCCCCAAGATCAAATGAACTAGGATCAAACCTAGATTGACCTTAAGATCCAATTTAGCTTATCAATCAAAATCAATTTAACTACCTAGGGACTTAATTTAATCCAACCAGCAAGTAAACCCAAAGCCATGGCCCTAACCCATTATTAACTTAGCTTAAACTTGAATTAGTAACTTAATTAGGGTGAGTTGTTAAGTCCAAGGCAAGAGCACTTCATCCATCAAGAGGATCCCAATCATCCACTTTACAAATCCCTAACTCAAACTTGCCTTAGTTGAGCTTAGCCATGGGTTTAAAGGTGTGGTTAAGTGGTAAATTGTTTGAAATGGTTGCAACATTTTATAAAAAATTTATAAAGTTGCTTATAAAGTTACTATGAGAAATCAACTTAACTATTCTGATTGCATTAATAAAATTTTCAAAATAAATTTTTTTGAAAAATAGTAAGAAATAAATAAGAAAATAATAACCAAATAAAATTATGATTATCATTTAAAAAATAAAGCGTAGAGAAAGTTATCCTAAGCAGACCATACAGGATATATTAGTCTATTACTAAGGGTGGCTTCTTACATTCTCAAGAAACTCTACTAGCTCTTCTTCAATCCCTAAGCCTTTGTTTGAGTCTAGAGAGTAGAAAGCTTGTTTTGGTGTGAGATTTGATTCTTGTAGCTCTCCTAGAGTACTTAGTGAAGTTTTGGGCCTAAGCATTTTCTCGGAAAGTAGCTTTTTAAGATATAATACTAAACTTTTTTATAGGTTTTAGGACATGGCCTGCTTTAATTCTTCCACCCATTTCTAGATCATGAATTACTTATCATTTTTGTTTTTTGAATCACTCAATTTCATGCACTAAATAGAGAGTTGTTGGCAAGGGAAGTCATCGGGTAAATTGGTAACCTATTAACCCAATGTGTACTGGTATTGACTCATTAGTCATTACAGAGTTGAAGACAAAATAATTGTCATCAATTTTATTAAAATATGATCAAATTGTTTAGACCATCTCAACCAATTAAATTAGAGATAAATTTTGAGCTCAATGTAAACTATAGATCCAAATTTGTTGAAATTTCATCAAAAAGTTATCTAAGCATAAGCATTTTGAAATTTGTTATTATTAGAAAATACTGAATATTTTGATTTAAAAAATTAAAATATCCTAATAATTTATTTGTTTAAATATCTTGGATGTTTCAATTCTCAATGGTATTTAAAATGCTTAATAGGAACATTTAAACCTATTTATTAGTGTAATTAATTTGTTTTGGTCTTTTTTGTGGTGCCTAATTTTAATTTTTTTTAGATGTGACACTTCAGGAAAATTGGCTATTATCGGCAGGTTTTTGCGACGGAACTGGTGGCCTTCCGGCGGCTTTTTTTTTTCACCGGTATAAATCGCGTAGGAAACTAAAACCGGCGGTTTATTTCCGGCGATTTTCCTGTAGTGTGAATTTTGGTTTCAATTATTTAAAATGATAAACTTCATTTAAAAAGTATGATTTTTTTTGCATGTGCCAACATATTATTTTTCATAATTAAAGTCCATTAATTTTAATCAATGAACTTATATAATATACTTACAATAATCATTATTTATGGGTTTATTCACTCCTAAAAAACTAGTGACCATTTTTTAACCTTTTCAAATATTTATAATTTTTTTGTTGTATTTACAATTTTTTAAAATATTAAAAACTTCATTCTATTTATTAAAATTTTAAATAATTTTCAAATATTCTAAAAATATTTGAGAATGTTTATTTCCTTATTTCCTTTTAATTGGAGTAATTACCTCCTTTGTTAAATCAAAGGTTGATGATTTTATAATTTTCCTATTGAAAACTAAATTTATTCATTTATTTAATTAATGGAGGAAAATAGTTAGTAATCCTCAATTTTCTTAATCATAAAAAATTTCAAAATAAAATCAAATTTTATATTAATTATTGATATTAAAAACCTTTTCTTTCAAAAATATTATTATTAAATTTTAATTAAAATTATACTTTCCAAAAAAAATCAAAACTTGTAAAATATTTAAAATTTGATGACCATTTTTCATCAATTTTGGATGATATGGATTGTGCAAAAAACTCCTAATCTTGAACATTAGTATAAACTTATGTAGTTTATAGTCAAACAAGGTTAGCAATATGGGTTGACTTCATTTGACTAATCTAGTTTATATCCTGGGTCATTATGTTGACATTACATTGGCATCTTGCTTTTAATTACTTTTAAGAACATGCGTCATACACTTTGCCTAAAGTCTCTAAGCTTTTGATATCTCGACTCTATATTAGATTAGACATGATTGATACGAATCAAGTCTAATACTGAACTTATGAGCATAGTACTGAGCAATCTATTATTCTTAATAAATTGATCATTATAACTAACAAGCATATCTAGATTGTTCGTCATGGCATATTAGTGTGGACATCACCCATTCACCCTAATATGTGAAGCTTAGTCTTGTACTTAATCACCCTAGGTCTATGTTACATAGGGCAAATTATTACGTATGGTGCCTGAATTCGTTCGGACACCAAACTAGACGCGCCACGTCACCAAAATACACAGGGACCTAGTGTATTCGAGTGACGTGACGAGTCTGGATTGGGTGTCCGAACGTCCGATAACCAGACGTAATAATTTGTCGTTACATAGATTGCCACATCCTTATTAAACGATATTGAGTGAACATTTTGATGTCATCATCTAGCTAGTAAGCATGCGTTAATCTCTTTCTAATCAAACCTAGATTGATTTCTAGGTAAATTGTAGTTGAAATCAAATTTGATCGAGTTTAAATGGAGTTTTTCCATTTGATTTTTAAGCACAAATAGACCTATCTACTTAGAGTACACATCTTATGCATATGCATATCATATTTACCTAAGTATTTAGTTTGATTTGTATTCAAGTGTACTACATTCATCTGAGTAAGTATTGCTTATGCATACCACATTTACCTTAATATCTTTTTTAATAAGTTTTTGTGTGTATTAAATTCATTTGAATACTTCCCCAAATTTAGCATACCCCATTTTGCTATGTTTATATCTCGACCATGTATTTAGGTGTACCACATACCATATATAAAACCAATTATCCAACTGACAAGCATTTTCATCATATTTAGCCTCCTTATTAACTATTTGAATATGATGTATGATGTTTTCTACTCCTAATAAGTTTATATGAAATATTTATCTCAATATAAATTAAATGATATTTTATCCATCCTTATATTATTTTGCTTAGAATAGTAAAAAATATATATATATATATATTTCTAATTCTACCCTCTTCTACGAGTCTTCATTAGACTTAGTATGAATTCTTATAATTAGTATAAATATAAATATCTATTTCTAAGATTTTCTTGAAAACGAAATGATCTAATTTATAAAATAAAAAATAATGATTTATTTTCTTCTTATGTTACTTTAAAATGTGAAAGGATCACTGTTTTGAAAACCGGACCGGACCGGCCGGTTCAACCGATTCAACCGTGAACCGGTCCACTGGCCGGTCCGATCCAACTTCAAAACCGGCTCTGCATAGAACCGGATTGAACCGGCGGTTCAACCAGTGAACCGGTCCGGGTTGGAAAGAACCGGCCGGTTTGTAAAAAATATATTTTTTTGTTTTAATTAAAATTTTAAATATATATTTTAGTTTATTAAAAATTTTTAAACTTTTTAAAATATTTTTATTAAATATGATGAATAATTTCATCATAATTCATGCAAGATATCTTAAATATCTCACATAATTTGTTTTGTCAAAAGAGTGTACTTCTCACTTTATAAAGGGTTCAAGGAAGGATCTTCCACCTCCCCTTATGATGTGGGACTAAAAAAGTTGCATACTTGCATGAATACTTTAGAATGTGAATTTGGGATTATTTGGGCTAGTTGGGGGCTTCAAATTTTTTCTTAGTTGGGCTTTAAATTTTTGCTTAGTTGGGCTACAAATTTGGATAATATGTATTATAAATTTGCTATAATATATATTATAATAATTATGTTAAAATATTAATATTATAAATTTATATATTATATTAAATATTATTCTTATAAATATATTAAATTATAAATATATTATTTTTAAATGATATTTTTATTTATAATTTTGTATTATATATATATATATATATATATATATATATATATATATATATATATATTTTTTTTTTTTTTTAAATTTATAAATATTATTAAATGGTCATATATTCAATTATTTAAATTATATTAATGATCATAAATTTTTTATATTATAAATTAATATATTATATTAAGTGTTATTCTTATAAATATATTATTATTAAATGATATTTATATGTATAAAAATTTATAAATATTATTAAATGCTCATATAATTATATTATCTGATTTTTATTTTATTAAATTTTAATAATATAATTATTTATTACGTCATCCGGTTCGACCCCGATTCGAACCGGTCGAACCGTGAACCTCTCTCTCTTCCTGTTCGTTGTCCGGTCCGATTTTCACAACCTTGGAAAGGATAATTAATTTGCAAATAAAGAAAGGCGGAAATTGAGAAACTATCACCGTCACCGTTCCCTAACGGCAATGTCGGTCTCATCCGGTGGAGGGTGCGTATGATTCACCGTCTCCATAAAGCGAACCCATCCGCCGTTTGCTTCGTTCTTCCTTCGCATCGGTGTTTCTCGTTTCCTCTCTCTTCTTCCCGAATTCCTGCCCTAAATGGGAAAAGGTCTCATCTTTGGGTTTGGCGGTGGAGGATTTCTTCTGTCCTGGATGCGAACCCTAGCTGCTGCCTCCGTTCTCGCCGAGGTAACTATCTCAAAGCGATCGCAGTCATGTTAGCGTTTAGGTTTTCCCTCTCGTTCCTCTCCCTTTTGTCCAGATTATTGCTATAATGTTCCGCTCTGATTTTTCGAACTTTATTTCCAGTCCTGGTTACGATTCCTTCTTCTAGGTCAGATAGGGATTTTTCAATTGCTTAAAGGGAAAAGATAACATATACAAAATTAAAACTTCCTCTTTCCTTTAATTAAACTTGGGTTTCTGGTTTTTTTTGGGTTTCTTCATCTGATTGAAATTGGGGTGGAGTATTTATGGAATGGAATTGTGAGGTTTTCCTGTGGGATGCTTTTATTGATTGTGGTGGAGTTCGGAATCCACCAGACGGATAGGGTTCAAAGGGAGAGGAGGAGCAACTCCTCGGTGATAACACAAATAACCCGGAATAGAGGAAGGAGAGAGTGAAAGCCGTATGGGGGAATCCCTGCTCACCTCTCTGTCCATGGAGAACCACCATCCTTCCACCCTTCTGTCAATGGATCCTATCGGAGGCCCGTTGCCTGCTGCACCACCCCCTTCTCATGATGATTCTGATCGAGAGATGATGATTCAGCGCCAAGAACTCATGCTCTCTGGTCCGCCAGACATCAACCTCCCCCTTTCTGCAGAGCGCTCACCTCCTCAGCAGAATTGGAACCCCGATCACTGCGATATGCTTGACGTTGGCCTCGGAACTCAAATATATGAGGCTGAAACCACTGTTATCCTTCCTAAGTTTGGATCGCGGAAAGGTTGCAAGCGTGGAGATAGCATATGGGGCGCCTGGTTTTTCTTCAATTTCTACTTTAAGCCTGTCCTCTCCGAGAAATCCAAGGGAAAGATCATATGGGATGGATCTGGATTCTCGGGATTCGAAAAGTCTGACCTTTGGCTTGATGTGTTCTTGGTCCAGCATGACATGGAGAACATGTACATGTGGGTGTTCAAGGAAAGGCCAGAAAACTCCCTTGGTAAGATGCAGCTGAGGAGCTTCATGAACGGGCACTCTCGAAATGGTGAGCCTCAGTTCCCCTTCAGTGTCGAGAAGGGCTTCGTTCGATCACACCGGATGCAGCGGAAGCAATACAGAGGCCTGTCTAACCCGCAATGTGTTCATGGTATCGAGGTTGTGAGGCTTCCTAATCTATCAGTTGTTTCTGAGGCTGATCACAAGAAATGGATGGAGCTCACGGGTAGAGAGCTTAATTTCTCAATCCCAACAGAGGCCAGTGATTATTCATTATGGAGAAATCAACCCAGTTCAGACTTCGAGCTTGAGAGGCCACCACCTTCATTAAAACCTGCATCCTCTCATCAACAACAAAGGAAGTTGCTTAATGGCTCGGGACTGAATTTATCAACACAGCCATCAAATCACTCAACTGCTAATGGGATAGACCTTCCTTCTGCTTGCAACAAGCGCAAGAGGGATTTTTCCCTCATGGAATGGATGAAGACTTCTGCTCTCCTAACAATTCTTATTCAGACAAGGTTCAAGAGTTTGAAATGCAAGCTTATGAGCCTCCATGGTTGAATGAGTTCAGTGGTGTGATGAGAAATGCCTATGGACCAGTTACTGCTGCAAAGACAATATATGAGGATGATGAAGGATACCTGATTATGGTTAGTATGCCTTTATCAGATCAGCAGAGAGTAAAGGTGTCTTGGAGGAACACACTTACTCATGGAATAGTTAAGATATTCTGTGTTAGTACTGCTCGAATGCCTTATATAAAGAGACATGATAGAACATTCAAGCTGACTGATCCTTCTCCTGAACACTGTCCTCCTGGGGAATTCACGAGGGAGATACCTCTACCTACCCGTATACCTGAAGATGCTAAGTTGGAAGCTTACTATGATGAAACTGGAGCTGTTCTTGAGATTATGGTACCAAAGCATCGAGTAGGACCTGAAGAACATGAAGTCCGAGTGTGCATGCGCCCTCCTCACCTTGTGGAATGAACTTTTGTTGACAGTAGGAGGAGGAACTCAAGCTTCGTTTGGGACGGTTTTCTTATTGTTTTTTAAAGCAATTTTTTAGTACTTGTACTAAAAAGTTATTTTAATAAGCAATAAGAAAGCTGGCCCAAACAAAATCTTAATATGTATGGCTGGTTTCTGTGGTCAGTTTCCTTTATGGACTTTTTTACTGTGGAAGAAAATATGTTATATGTAAGGGCTTCCTAACCATACACAACCCTTGCTGAAATAATTTTTTGGTCTTTTTTTTTGGCCTTTTGGCATGCTCTGTGTTTGCTTGCCTGTTTATTGATATAGCTTGCACGATAACTATTTTTCTCCAATCTGACAACATGGCTGGATTTTGAACACTTTTAACTATGAACTTCTTCTGTAGTTTGCTCAATCTTGTAGAACTTTTTATAGTTGTTTGAAGATAGAAATTCAACTGAATTGAATGTAATAAAATGTATATTGATATTATTTAATAACTTTTTAAGTATTTTTTTTAGTTAATATAAATAAGAACAATCATAATTGGATACATTTGAACAGTAAAATAATAATAATATCAAGCCTTGAAATTTTTTTCTCTATTTTTTCCTATTAAAAGTTAACATAATGTATAAAATGATTCATATCATGATTATTCGATAAGTTTTATGTTAGTTGTTGACTATCTAAAACAACTCTTCATTTATCTCATCCAGAGCTTGAGATCTGGTAATGACAGTGTTATCTTTGAATAGTCTAAGTATTAATTTATATATATATTATGTATGATATTTCTAACAATTTGTACATTAGCATGTATATTTAGTTGCTAAATTATTTGTTTTCTATAATGTTTTGTGAGGATTTGATTTTGTATATTTATATCCATTAATTCATGAATTGATATTAGAGCCTAATACGCTCATTAGCGCTGATAATTTTCAACAATTGGTGTCAGTGCAATTGCTCATTTTTTCTAAAGTTTTATAACCTTGAATTAAAGATCCTTATGTCTAATTGATATTTTTGCGCTTTCTTCTCATTTGATAAAATTAAAATTATTTAACTTAATTAGAGAGCATAATCCAATTTATTTTAGTTTGATTTTGGGGTTCAAGTGATAAATATGGAGCCTATGGGCATTAGTGACTCATGTGGGACTCCCTATTAATTTACTTATAATAAAGTTTGTGATATCATTTAATAGTTTAATAACTATTAAACTATTAAATTTAAAGTTTAAGATCATGATATTATTAGTGCAATTCAAATTGGATGGTTGAAATAGAGGAATGCATCGAGTTGTTGTGTGACAGAAACATACCTCCAAACTTTAGGGGAAATTCTATAAGATTGTGGTAAAACTTACACTACTCTATGATATAGAATGTTGCCATTAAAGGATAAACATAAAATTATGTTAATTGTTGCAGAGATGAGGATGCTCAGATTGATGAGTGGCTTTAATGTTAGAGACATATTTAGGGATGAGTATATACAAGAAAAGGTTGGAGCAGTCCCAGTGGCATATAAGATTAGAGAGAGTTGCCTTAGATGGTTTGGTCATGTAAAACGTCGACCTTCCAATGACCTTGTCAAGAGAGTAAATGTATTATATTTGACCTATGTTAAGAAATGTAGAGGTAGACCTAAAAAGACTTGGTTAGAAAATATTAGAAAAGATATTTCTTTATTAGATCTGAATGAGAAATTGACTTTTAACCGGACACGATTGAAAAAAAGGATTCATGTAATCGGCATCACGTAGTAGGATAAATGCTTGTTGTTGTTGTTGCCTATTTAATAGTTTAATTAGTATTTTCTTTCATATTAAACTATTTCTAGCAATAAAGAAGTTGATCTGAAATCTAATATTAAATTATTTCTAGCAATCATGAAGATGATGTGAAATTTCTAATAGAAATTTTGTTTAGAGGATAGATGAAGAAACTCTCAAAGCATGTATTAAATTATTTGATCTTGAATTAACTTGTATAAAAAGGCAAGGTACATCACTAATTTATACTAGCATATGGAAGGCCCTAAATTTTATTTAATACAACTTCAAACTAATTTCAATTAATTTATTTCATCTAACTATATCTAAGGGATTTTTCACCTATCTTTTTTAATATAATTGTTTATATGCTTCATGACAATGGCTCGTTAATTTTTTATTTATTTTCAAATACTCCCTCTTAAACTAAATATTGCTTCATTAATCATGCCAAGAATTATCATCTATTTTATGAATTACTTAATAGCAAGTGGCCTAGTAAAAAGATCATTAACTTGGTGGGGGGGCAATTTTATTTTTTACCCCCAGTCGACCTTCTTTCAAGCAATTTGGCCCTCAAAAAATCGGAAACTCTCTTGGCCTCCCGTTAATTTCATTCAATTATGTTGAATTTTTCTAACATTAACAAAGAAGACTGTGTAAAGTGATTATATGTAAAATAAATTATCTTTTGCATCTTATATAATTCTTAAGTGGTCAAATTTGGATGGAGCTAATTACTCAATGATTATATTCAACTAGTCGTTCTCTATTAAAAACAAACTTACAAATGCTGGCTAAGGGTTAAGGAAGACATGTAAAGACCTTTGTAGAAGTCAATAATGTCTATTTTTTATTAGGGGTGGAACTAGGAAGAGCTCAGGGTGGGCAGTTGCCCGCCATAATTTTTTTTTCATAGAAGAATAAACATTTTAGCTATTTTGCTACCTTCAATAAATACAATTGTCTAAACTTAATGAAAGAAATTCTTTTTCATACATAAAATTAAACATTTCACAATTTTATTTTGACCACCTTAAAAAAAGAGGCTGTTTTTTTTTTTTGGACATTTAGGCCATTTAAGGCAAACTCACACACACAACGCATACACAAAGACTCGAACCCAGGACCTCTTAGTTGGAAGCCTAAGTTCTCAACCAACAGGCCAAGGTGAGTTGTGTAAAGAGCCTAATTTCACCCTTGATTTTTATCATGTTAATAATTTGATTTATAGGCCAAAAATTCTGACACTTTGTGAAGTGAGCACAAAGGCCACAGGGTCCTACTAATTTTGCAGAAACTCATTAAGATTAATGATAGCCTACAAATTGCCAACAACATTTGACTAGTTATGTTTACCTAAAGTAATTTTGCAATATAAAATATACCCTATGCATATAATTTAATATTATTTATGTTTTTATATTTAAATTATACTTCATATCAATTTTATAAATATTTTTTAAGAAATTTTTATTTTGTTATATTTTAAACAGCATGATCATCATTCATGACATATTTTATAATAAAATACGACTCAACCATACAAATAAAAACCTAAACAAACACATTGTAAGCTGTATTTGTAGAATTCAAGTTGGATGGTTGAAGTGGAGAAGTGCATCTGCCTTGTAGTGTGATAGAAAAATAACTCTCAAATTTAAGGAAAAATTCTATAAGATGGTGGTGATCGAGGCCTACAATGCTTTATGATGCAACATGTTGGCCATTAAAAGAGAAGCATAAAATTAAATTAAGTGTTTCAGAGATGAGGATGCTCAAGTGGATAACTGGCTTTACTCTTAGAGATAAAATATGAAACAATATGCATATATGTGAAAAGGTTGGAGTTGCTCCAGTAGCAGATAAGATTAGAGAGAGTTGTCTTAAATGGTTAGGTCACATTAAATGTCGGCTTTTTGATGACCCGGTTAGAAGAGTAATTGCATTAGATTTGGCCTAAGAGAGATAGAGATTGACCTAAAAAAATCAGGATTCACGTAATCAACCTCACGTAGTAGAAGAAAATTTTAATGTTCTTATTGTTGTATCTTAATCACCTTTGAGCTCATCTCATCTTTTGACAACAAAGCCTTAAAGCAAGTCAAGTGAAAAGATTATAACAACTTTCAACAAATCACTTACAACACAATTTGTTCATTTCTATAAAAATAGAAAATAACTCTATTTTATACAGAAAAGCATCTCACTGCCTTGGCAACCATGCCTTTGAGTGCTCTCCTGAACAATCATTCCCCTATTTTTCTGTTATAAAAAAAATATTTGCTTTTTCTTGTCAATAGCCTATGATAATTCAAACACGTGTAGGAAAATGTATTTCTTCAGATTGTCCTCATGATGAAAAATATTAAAAACCTGTTCTCCCTGTCAAGGAGCACCTGTTGAAGAGGACCCAAAGCAAATAATTGCAGGAAGTGGATCTCATAATACCAAAAATTTAATCTTGTAGCCATTACTTTGGCACCACATTGCATGATTTGTCTGTTCCATCTGGACCCCTCAATTAGGAGAAACTGTTAGTTATTCTTAAGCTTTGTATGCATGATTCTCTGTCTTTGAACTAGCCAAAGTTAGGCTGTGGACCACTCCATTTAGAAAAATATTTAGTTCTCATTTAAATATGTGAGATTAAATTTTACTTCTAATAGAAGATAGCATAAATTTTTTTATTAAAAATAATTATGATTCAAGTACCTATCTAATTGGGTTAAGCTTGTTTAATTCTTACTGAGCTCAAGCACAAGTTCGTTCACTATGAAAATCCTTATTTTTTATGATTTTTTTGACCTGAAAGCAGTTCAAAATTATTTCAGTAGTCATTATAATTCCAAATCACAAACCGTCTTCGTCGTAGCATGGATATTACCTTGTTTTAGCCTCCCTAAATTTTTCATAATTTTTAACAGTATTAAATTTTCTTAAGAAATCGATACATGTCGATGAAGTAGGATTTTTAGGACTGTCAGCTGTTCGTTTTTCAAAATTATTTCACAATAAAATTCTAAATAAAAAGAGCTGTTTTATGAATATGTTTCTATAGTTTTTTTAAATCTCTGAAAATATTTTTATGAATTTTATATTGAAAATTAATTATAATAATATTTTATATAAAAACAAAATATCTTAAATCACTTACTCTCCCTATTCCCTATTCATTACATTTCCACCAAGTAAGAAACGGCTACCAGAGGAAAAAAAACATAAATAGGGAAAAAGATAGGAGAAAGAAAGGAAAAAAATTAGGTTTTTGACGACTTTGAGCCTTTTTCGTCCGTCGGCCCAGTTGGAAAATTTGTTTGTCTCAAGGTAGGTCACATTACGCCTATCTCAATTTTAAAAATATAAAGTTTTTATCCAATCTTTTGATCAAATTTATATTTTTGTTAGCAAAAAACACATAACTGTACCTGTAAAAAGTTCACGATGTGAGAGATTACGATTATGTACATTTTAAATATTTTCTGAAAATTTTATAAAGTGATTTTGAAATTTGTGAGATTTTTATTGAATAGAAAATTATCTTAATGTTGAAAAATAGTATTGTAGAATAATAAAAATCTTAAAACATTATTTTGCACAATCTCTAATAATTGGATTATTTTCTGAAAATGTGCATTTTTTGTAGTAGGATTTTATGTTGTCTACCATTATACAACGCTATGAAATTCTGACACATGTTCAATTACTATTTAACTATTATAATGTGATGATATGTGCATATGTTATTAAATTATAACTGTTATGAGTTATAAGGGGTCAGAATTTTCCGAGCTTTTGTTTGTATTAGGGAATTGCTTAGAGTTAGCTATAAGAGGCAAGAATACTTTAAGATTTTATCTAAGACAGGTATATGTGATATGTTCTAGTGCTATAAGCATAAAAAATGAGTCATAAGAGGCAAGAAATCTTTTGAGATTTTATGTGGGTCTGAGAAATATGATATAAACTACCTTATGATATGAATTTTAATTTATTTATTTGTTCATTATTGTTATTTAAATCATGAAATAATAAGTTTAGCGATTTATTTAAACTACACTAATTTAAATATTCGACAAAATATTTAATAAAAGAAATTAAAAAATTAGATTAATTTATTTGGTTTGCTGAGCTGCTTTAGCTCACAGTGATTTTTCTTCTTGTTTTCAGGATATGGGAAAGATATGGTGATTGTGAATTACCAGTTTAGGATAGGATTAAAAATAATAATAATAATAATAATAAAAAAGTTTAGGATAGGATTTGAGTGTATATATATTTCTCTTTTGATTTTTATGCAGTCATAACTAATTTACTATTCAGTCATATTCTGAAGCTTATGCATATAGTTATATACTGTAGTGTAGATATATTTTGAAGAAATGAAATAAATCATGTGGATGAGTTTATTTTATGTATTTGGACGTGTTAGTAGCTCTGTAATATGTAGTTATTTAAAATAAACATTGGAAGAGAATATGAGCATTCCAAATTAGATATTGGGATTTGTCTGCACAGCTAAACATGATAGGACATATCCTTATTGGATTGGGTTGTGAAATTTTTTAAGCTCGAGCTCTACTCATTAAAAAATTTATATGCTCAAACTTCGGGGTGTTAATTTCGGGTCATGGGTCCGTTCAGGTTGAACCCGATACTGACCCGATGCTATTCGGGTCAACCCAAACCCGAGCCGTTTTTATAAATGGGTCAAAACATTCAACTCGAACCCGACCCGACACGAAACGGGAGGAGCTCCGTTGAAGCCGCAAGAGTTCGGGTTAACCAGCAGCCGGTGCGTAAGTGGGAGCCTCAGTTCAATGGAGGGAGAGGCAGACGACGTCGAGCTCGTCTCGTCGATTGGACTGGAACGTCTTTGACGCCTCAATGGAGGGAGAGCGGGGTCGCGGGACGGTTGAGCAGCGGGTCACGGGGTCAGCGCGTCCGACAAATTGGCCGACCGACGCGACGTTTGACTGCGGGATGACGCGACGCAGACGCTTGACTGCCTGAGCTAACGCGATTTGACGATACGAGACGCGGTCCACGCGGAGGCTGAGTTGAGCGACGCGAGATGACGATTGATGCAGACGACTGAGCTGACTCAGACGTGATTTCCGGGTCAGTCCAGGTCAACCCGGACCATACCAATTTTTTCAAACGAGTCAAAACCTTTAACCCGAACCAGAAAATTTTGTGTCGGGTTCGAATCGGGTTTTCGGATCATGTCAAATATTGACACCCCTACTCAAACTCGACTCAATTGCTTCAGCTTGCTTGAAAATTTTTTGATACTATTTGGGTTAATAAAATTTCTTACTGTATTAAAAGGAATTTATGCTTTACTATTACCCCTTGTTCTACCTTTTCATTATGTTGTTGGGATCCTTGGTTTGGGAGGAGAATTTCATTTGAGCTGCTGGATATTAACAATTTGCATTCTTCTCTCTTCAAAGATCCTCCTTTTTCTTATATTATTTCTGGCAATGGCTAGCAAATCCCTATCGATATTCCCCAAGTCATTAGGAATGTCATTTTATCCATTAAATTGTTACCTAGCTGTGATAATTGCATCAATTGGAAAGAAAATCCTAACACCATTTTTAAAAATTTCCAAGATAACTTCTATTTTGGCCAACCCACAACCTCCTGGCTTATTTTTATCCTTTGCCTGATTAGCTTTGGTTGAAGGTTTAAAAAGTGTTGATGCATTGATCAAATGCAATATTTGATTATAGCCAATTTGTTCTCTCTCTAAAATGAGTTTGAGGTAGGGGTGCAAGTGATCCGAGACTGCTCGTGAGCTGACTCGAGCTCGACTCGTTTATGGACTCGCGAGCCGAGCTTGTCGAGCTCACAAGTCGAGCTCGAGCTCAAACTTGAGCTTGTTTATTAAATGAGCTCGAGTTAAACAAGCTCGAGTTAAACAAGCTCGAGTTCGAGCTTAATAATGCTCTACTGAAATGCTCATGAGCCGGCTTAAATATTATTCTATATTTATTAAATTTTAATGTTATAATGTTAAATATTAAAGCATTTATATTAAATAAGCTTGAGTTTTAGAGTAGAGAAAAAACAAATTGTTGTGAAATATATATATATATATATATATATATATATATATATATATATATATATATATATATATATATATATATATATATATATATATATATATATATATATATATATATATATATATATATATATATATATATATATATATATGTTAAAAGTAGAGAAAGCTGCAGGAGAAATGGGAGGCCCATCAATGATCAAAGCCATCAAATGCTCCACCTCCTTAAAATTGGGCGGGAAAGTCAAAACTAGACGAAAATCCAGGTGGAGAAACAAAACCAGAGGGAAAAAACAAAACTGCCGGAGGATGGAGGAGCGGCTCGAACGCCTTTGAATGGAACGAGTCGAGCTCGAGTTCGAACTCGCTTTCAGACTAACAAGCTGAGCTCGATTGTGTCAAAACTTGACTCAACTGATTTACACCCCTAATTCGAGAGGAGCTCTTCCAACTTATTTTTTGAATGTCACCAATCATTTGGCATTATCTCCAACTTTCTTCGTGGCTTCAAACTTTCTTTTCAAACCAAATCTCCGCACTTGTTCACTTATATATTTAAAATGGATCACATTGACAAAGAAGCAAAAAAAATTACTTTTTATTGGTTACTACATGTTCCCTTTAGTATATTTGGAGAGGGAGAAATGTTAGGAGGTTTGGTGTTACCATTGAAAGCTCTTCTTCCACTTGTGAAAAAAAATAAACAATAAATAATCTGGAGGAATTCTGGAGTTATTCAACAACTTATCTCATAAATTTTTCTGATGGGGATTACTTGGTTATTATATTAAATTATTACTGGATCAAAATTGTTTCAACAAAGCTGATTTTCTTTTGTTCTGGACCACTGGGGAATTTGATACTTTACACCTGGTGGTTCTCTTTTTTCCCTTGTCTTCTAATGTATGAAGTTTTTGTGGATAAAGATGAATAAAAGTTTCTCACTCAACTCCTCTTGGATTGTCTATGTGCTTGACTAGACGTCGGATGCAGCTCTACGGCTGGATGTTGCAGTACTGAGTCTCAGTACCGAGTCGCGGTACAGTAAAAACGTGACGTGATGCATTTTTATTGATCTTTGGATGACATTTGTGCCCCCAAGAATAATTCTTTCTCTTTGAGATGCCTCCTTTAATTTACTTATTTTTTATTCTTTGAACATTGCTTTTTTACTTCAACTTAATTTTTATTTTTTTATAATATTAAGTTATAATTTTTTTTTTAATTTACAATATGAAAGAAATTGAGCTCTGTTCCTAATCTTAAAAAAAAGTAAGTTTTTTTTTTAAAGTTGAGTCTCTCCAATTCTCGTCGAATTCGGACGCGCACGTCACCCCGATGCACTAGAATCAGAGTGATATGGCGCATCCGAATTCACCTCCTAATGAATCTGAACACCGACTTAATAATTTGCCCTAATCCTTCCTCATCTATTAAGCTCCATCGTACGCATAACTGGCCCCACACACCATTCCTTGTCTCCAAAACCCTATCTCACACTTTAAATAAACCTCAACCCCCTTGATCTTTTCTAACCCCTCACCCATTCCAATCCCAAAACCCATAAAACCCTACCTCGCAATGCTTCCCTTCTTCCCCCTCTTATCCCTTCTTCTCATCTCCCTACCCCCACCCACCTTCTCTCAATACCCTCCATCAATACTAACCATCGTCAACAACTGTCCCTTCACCATCTGTCCAGCCATCGCCCCCAACTCCGACCACGACGTCCTCGAACACGGCGGCTTCTGCCTCCCCACCCTCTCCCACCGCTCCTTCCCCGCCCCAACTCATCACTGGTCCGGCCGCATCTGGGGTCGCACTGGCTGCACCCACACAGGCACCCGTTTCTCCTGCGCCACTGGCGACTGCGGCAACCGCCTCGAATGCTCCGGCTTCACCGGCGCCACCCCCGCTACCCTCGCCCAACTCACACTCCACCACGGCGGCCACCGCGACCTCGTTTCCTACGCCGTCAGCCTCGTCGACGGCTTCAACCTCCCCATGACCGTGACCCCTCACGAAGGCCGTGGTCTTTGTCCCGTTGTCGGTTGCCGTGAGGATCTACTCTCCACTTGCCCGCCGGAGCTGCAGGTTAGGTTTCCGGCCGGAGGGTCTGTGGTTGGGTGTAAAAGCGGGTGCGCCGCCTACGGAACGGATGAGTTGTGCTGCCGGAACATGTATAACAGCCCAAAAACTTGTCGGGCTTCAACCTACTCGGAGTTTTTTAAGCATCATTGCCCGGCGACGTTCACTTATGCTCATGATAGCCCGTCTCTCACGCATGATTGTGAGGGACCAAAGGAGCTGAAGGTTATATTCTGCCATTAATGGCGATGGCTTTCAAGCTAAAGCTTCTTCTTCTACGTGTTGTTTGTGGCGTGGTTTGTTTTGTTGGTGTGTTTGTGTTGTGGGTTTAATAAAATGTGGTTTCTTGTAGGATTAGGAAGCTTTGTAGCAGAAATTTTGGCTTGTTTACCAAGTTTTATTATTATTGTCGAGCTCCTTTGTTTTAGATGAAAACACGTGTCGTGCAGCGGTGATATAGGTGGCGAGGGTGTGAGCTGGTGTAGTTTGGTATGAGTGTCTGATTGGCTGATTGGTGCTTGTCGGAGGCCAGTACAGCTTTTGTGGAAAGAAGAGAAAGGTGAGTGTTGCGCGTGGCAGGAAAAAGTAAATAGGAGGATAGAGAATGCTGGAGAGAGAGGAGGATCGCTACATGGCAGCACCGCAGCACTGCCAGCACGGGCCTGATTGGCGTTAGAGGAGAGAGAGAGAGAGAGCGCTCTGCGAGACCGTAGAAACTAGGGTTACGACCATTGGTAAAAGGCCAAATTTTATAAAACAGCATGATAATAATCAAAATTAATAAAAGAAGCATAAATTATTAAAAATTTAAAAAGGAGCTAATACGCAATACCAAATGGGGCATTTTAAAATGCGCCAAAATGTTTGGCGAATAAAAAAACGCCATTTAGTTTGGCGTAGTCACTAGGAGAGAGAGAGAGAGAGTTCACAGTTGAGATAGAAAGAGAGAGATGGCTGCGGAGAGGGAGAGAGGATAATATAATATTTTAATTTTTTACTATTTTTAAATATTTATGAAATTTAAAAAATACAATATTCAAAATTTATTATTAAAATACTTATATTTAATAATTTAAATTAAATATATATAAAACTTTATAAGTTTTAGTTAAATATAATAATATATTAAAATTTTTAATTAATTATTTAATTTATATTATATTATTTAAAACTTAATATGCTATATATTTAATAAATTAATAATTTATATTGAGTAATAAAAATAACAATAATTTAATTAGTAATTATCTTATTTAAAAAATATTAATTATTTTATTCAATGTTTTTAGTTTTTCATCATATACTTAAAATATGCTTTTAAAAAATTATGTTTAATTTGTTTTTTCTTAGTAATTTTAAAAAATCAAAATAATTTTAAATTCTTATGAATATTTTTTTAAAAATAATTTTCAATTTATTTTTAACATATTAATTGGATGACAAAATAATTTTTAAGTATAAATAATTATATTATATTTAAATATAAGATAGCATAATTATATTAAAATAATAAAATTTATGTAATATTATTAAATATCTAAAAAAAATTAAAACAAATTAGTTGAATAAATAAATATTTAAGAATCAGTTACAATAATAGTTAAATATCATAAAATATGTTAAAATACTAATTTAAATATTTAATTATAATTTAATATATTATTTTAAATATTTAAAAATTATTTAACTCTCTTTTCGTCATCATTTCTCTTCCATCCACACTCTCTCTCCGCTGCCTCCTCCCTCTCTCTCTATCCGCTGTCAAATCTTATCTCTTTCTCTCACCTATCTCTCTCTTCCTCCTATCTCTCTCTACAGATAAACACAATACGCCAAAATTTTTGATATTTTTTTATTATGCTTTAGAAAGCGCGATTTAATAGAGCGTATTAGCTCCTTTTTTAAATTTTAATAATCTATGCTTCTTTTATTAATTTTGATTATTATCATGCTTCTCTATAAAATTTGGCCTTGGTAAAAACAGTCTCATTCGAAATGGATAATATTGTTACAAAGTTATAATTATTTGCTCTAATTATTAAATGAATTAGATCATTATATTTAAATATTAATATTATTATTTAGATAATTATATTCCGATTTATAAAGTAATTTAAGATATCTGAAAAAAAAATATCTCATAATGTGATGAAAATAATTCAATGAGTGAGAAAATAGAAGTTAAGATATTTTGGTTTGGAGCATTTCCTAATTTTTTAAAAAAATGTGTAGTTGATGTAATTGTGAAAAATATTAGGGGTTGTTTAAAAATTGGGTGTATTTTAAATATAATGTATATTTAATATTTAATATTTTATAGTGCTTGATTATTTGTAAATAAGTTCAATAGTTCTAATTTATTATGTTTGGTTACTTAACATTTTTTTTTTAGAGCATATTATATGTTAGGAGTGCAAATGTGATGTTGTGAGGATTGTGGTGATGATGGTTGAGAGGTTGTTGGTGATGTTGTGTGGATTTGGAGGGGGTGGTCCTTGCATGAGTGATGATAGTGACGGTGGTCAAGGCAAGATTGCAACAAGTTGTAAAAAGAGGGTTCTAATGCTATGTGACCGACGTCCGTGTGCACAGTGCATTATATGATGTGGCGTGTCTGAATTGGCCCTCGGCCGCGTTCAGACTCCTCATGTAATAATCTCTCCAAGAAAGGAGCAAATCAAGTCCTGAGTGATAGAAATCTGACCTAGGAGTGGTCGAGAGATTGTAACAAGCTTAATGTGGATTGTGGAGTGCAATAAGTGAGTTTCAGTGTATGGTGAATTTTTGAATTTCTAAATCATTAAAATATTTTTAGTGTACAGTAAAAAATGAACTAATTATTAGTTTTAAATTTTCCCATAAAATATTTTCATTTATATTTAAGCCAATTAAACATTTAAATTTTTTAAATCTCTCCATTTAAAATATAGTAAACTCAAACTCTTTTAACCAATCAGTACACATAGAGGTAAGTTTTATTCATAGAAAATGATAGAAATAATCTTAAATTATAAAAATTTAAGATTAAATTCATAATATTCATCCTATCCTAATTTTAATAAATTTATAATTAAAATAAATATCTTGATGAGATAAATCCAATGATACTAAAAGTACGTAATATAACTTGAATCAAAACTAATGGCACAAATTAAGCATATAAAGCATAATTAAAAAACTTCGAGAGATTAATTGATGGATCCAATGATTTCTTAATCTTTTATGTTTATAGTAAAATCGAGCATCTCGACAAGAGAGATCCAACGAACCCCAAGATCTTTGGATTTTTAGGTCATTAATGTACTTAAATGTTTAAAAAATAAAGTATAATAACAAAATTAATGCAGTCCATTCGATGGAATATATTGTAAATTTTGGAATATTTGGACGATGCACGTTATTGATTCTAATGTTAACACCTGCCAACTTTGTCGCTCGTCGTTGCTAATAACTTTGCTTCTTCGATGCACATTATCGCCATAAAGTTGATGCACATCATTGACAAAAACACAGACACTCAATGATTTTATCACTTGTCATCGTTAATACATATTATCACATATAAGACTTCTACATACTGTCAACTACAGTTTCAACTCCTAACAAATTACACGTTCTAACTTCATATGGTCACGAAATTTGCTCTATGATGGTGTTGAATAATCAAATCAATTAAGCTCCAAATAATAATAGACGCAACAAAAGTATTTTCGGATTTTCCAACAAATTTCTTAACTGCACGATATGATTTTTTTTTTTTACAAAATAAAATTTGATATTTTAAATGATTAAATTAGATTAAATAAATAAATAACAAAATTTTTGTGTTGCAATGAAAGATAAGTTAAATTTTATGACCTGATAAGCTCCGATCACAGGACGGATTGGTAAGGCCGCTCCGCCTCTACATCGTCCTTACGTGCACGCTGAGCGGCCGCAATCGCCGCCTTCTTCACCGCCATTATTCGTCTCTTCCTTCCTACTTTTATAGAGATCGCAGGGCATGGCAGCGCCGAGCCAAGCAAGTTTGCTCCTTCAGAAGCAGCTGAAAGGTTCGCGTCGATCTCTAGGGTTTCCTGAATTCCCCGTGTATCGCTCCCTTGGAGGAGAGTTTTCGAGGATTCATCATTCTTTTATTTTTCTGTGATCAGATCTTAGCAGAAATCCGGTGGACGGCTTCTCTGCTGGTCTTGTTGACGATTCTAATATCTTTGAATGGAGTGTCACCGTGATCGGGCCGCCGGATACCCTCTAGTTAGTGATTTCTTTTGAAATTTAGTTTCTTTAAGTGTTTGGGGTTCTTCATTACTATTAAATTGATTGGTTTGGCGAAATATTGCATGGTCATGTTGGGTGCTCATGTTATTACTGGAAAAGGGGACATTTTCCCTTCTTTTGGGATGATCTGTATGTATTTTGATATTTATGAGGAGGTAAATGTTGAAATTGGTTTAATTTATTTAAAAATAGCGATTCGTTAATTTTATGTAATAAAAATTTGTTTTCTTGAATGGAGATAAAAGTAAACGCTGGGTCCTCTTCTTCTATTTGTTGATTGGAAATCTTCAGACAACAATTTTCTTTTCTAAAATGCCTTCATTTAATAGGGAGTAAAGGAAGCTGGGATCAGTAAGGGAGATATTATGCAACCATTATTTATTAATTATTTTTATCATGTTATAATTGAGAATTGTGAGGGAGATATTATCCAACCACTATTGATTAATTATTTTTATCTTTTTATAATTGAGAATTGAGATGCATGGATTGTAATGCAATTGCTGGATTATTTAATCAAACATTGGATGTTGATTTAATTATCCGTTCAAAGAACCCATAAGGGATCTTTCAGGTGATATTCCTTGTGCATGCTTGTTTCATATTTTTGAGATTTTGTTTGGAGGATTTTACGTTTGATGAAACTAATGAGGTTCTAGAACGATATAATAACCTGAAAAATCTCTTTGTTTTCATGGCTTTGATAATGATGTGAACCTAATTGTAATTAGCTTAATAGATGTATATGATTAGAGAGAGATTAGCTTGTGTGAGCCTTGTGAGCCAATAAATACCCCAATTGGAGGGTATGCGGGCATGATGAAATGAATGAATTTTCCCTCTCTCCATATAGTTTCCTTTTCTTTTCTTTTGGGAGTGTGAACAGCTCGAAATGTTTAGTGGGGGGAAAAATGCCTTCATTTCATCATGCCCTCATACTTGTTAGTTGGAGTATATGTGCGCTCACAAAGTTCACACAAGCTAGACACTCTCCAAATTAACCATACATATCTATTAGGCTAATTATAATTAGCTTCACATCAGATAATGTTAGCAATGGAGGTGACCATACACGATAAAGGTAAAAATTGTAGGGTTTGAACATTAAAATATTAGTTGTCTTGTAGGGGAAGCTCTAGTTTAGTGTTAGGGAATGTAAATTGTCCGGTTAGAAGGGGACACTCCCATGCTGCCCAACATAAAGATATAAGGACGTCACAGAGCTGTGTGATTCTTTTCTTTTTCATGTGGATGAGTACAAATTATCATATTGCCAATATAAATGGTGTTTATTTGTAGTTTTCCATGTAGATACTAGGGTTGTTCAGTTAGAACTTAGAAGTGACAGAAAACTGAAGAGAATGTTTTGCATAATTGTGGAGGCTTATCATCTGAATTAGTAAATTTTAGATTATTGTGGCGTTCAAAGTTGGAAAATTTTTGGATTCTCCAATGAATTATGAAAGCTTCTCCTGTAAGATGATTATTTTTCATTGAAGCTCAGCTGATGACAAACTGATGAAGTATTGAAGTAGGATCATTAAATTGATATTCATATGAGGTAGGCCTGTATTTTGTGCTTTATTTGTGGAAGTTGTGTAGAACCTAATCTATAATTAGGCATTTATTTTTCTTGGCATTCAATGTTTTAAGGCTATGGAGCATGAAAGAAAGCACAATACAGAGTATTGGGAACTAGAAGTTTTGCGGATATAAGATATTGGCATTAGATATTGATAATATTTGTATTAAACTATACATGGTTATGAAATGTATATGCATATTATAATTTAATAGCATAGACAATAGAGGAAGCGTCTAATCACTAAATTATGCATGCAACTCAATGAAAAAACAATTATCTCAAATAACAGAACTTGAAATATTCATTTTTAACTAAGAATGCCACATAGTGGCGGAAGGGCAATGGGAAAGGGAGATAATGGTGGGATGTTAATGAGATTCTTAAATGTAATGCTATATTTTGAAGTTCATTTTAAATTTAAATCTTGAGATATGTAAAATAATGTGCCCAACAAGTTGCCTTGAGTGCTCAAAATAAATTATAAATGGCAACCCTCAAGAAACTTCGTGCATATTTTCCTGATTTACTTGTTGCTTTGAAAATATTGTACACAGTTGGTGTTTTTTTATCATATCATTTGTTTATTTTTTAATTAGGGCTGGGCTTTTAATAAAATTTTATAGAATGCACTATGGACATTCTTGTGTGTTTATTGGTCTTTGTCATTGCAGTGATGGTGGTTATTTCAACGCAATTATGAGCTTCCCACAAAATTATCCTAATAGTCCCCCAACAGTTAGGTTTACTTCAGAGATGTGGCACCCAAATGGTTAGTTCTCTGTCAATTGCTTTTGTTTATAAAGAATTATTTTGATAACATAATAACACTAATAAATTTTTACTTATCCATCAGTTTACCCCGATGGTCGTGTTTGTATATCAATCCTTCATGCGCCTGGAGACGATCCCAATGGTTATGAGCTTGCAAGTGAACGTTGGACTCCTGTACACACGGTACATCACTGGTTGGCAAATCCTATATTAATCTTTTCAACTAGAATATCTTTAATTTGGGAAGCCTTATCCTTTTTTTGTGTTTCCATTCCATTTCAATTTTTTGTTCTTATTTTTTTCCTCTTTTATTTCTATTGTGATAAGGTTGGAGATGTATACAACATGAAAGGGTTTACTGATTTCCTGATTATTGTCTATGTTGTGATAAGGATGAAATAGAACTAAAATTCATCACATTATTGTTGATCCCTATATATGTCTCTTTTATAACGAGAAGTCCTTGTTTGTTTCAAATGTCGCAAAAAGTGCAAAAATGCCCTAAAACAGCTCCCCCGTTTCTTTTGTGTAGCATATATGCGGTAGCTTGCAAATTGGCTTGAGGCCTATCATGTGCTAGCATGCGATAGGTTGTATGCTAAGCTTTCCAATGGCCAATTTTTTCTTACTTAAGATGGGCCATGTTATGGGGCCCATTTCATTGGCTTTACCCTACTTAACTCTTCAGTAGTTGAGCCCCTCCACTCTTCATTGAGGTTAGTCTCATATTGCCAATTGGAGCTCTCTTTGCCTCTTTCAAGTCTACAAATACCAAGGGAGAGGCTTGTATGCCATGCAAATGAAAGAAGGGCTCCTATCATATGACAACGCATTGCTAGATTCTTGTTACTAGCATCTACAAAGTGAGGTTTCTGTCCTACTCTTTTTCTTATTTGTCAGCTCCTCAATGTTGCAAATCGTTGATTTGTGGGCGGTGTAATATGCCTTCTCATATAACTAAGTGCTAGTGACATCATCGAGGCACACCTTTCTTAACGTTGTTGGAAGGATCCCTTACGCCTAGGCGCTTTGTTTTTATATGTGCCTTTGTTGGCGTGGAGTATATTTTTTCCCGATATTTCATGCACCACCCGTGCACTTTTCACATGGTAAGTTAACCCAATTGCTCCATGCTATTCATTTCGTGCGGGTGATGGTAAGCGTTAATGAAATTTTTGATAAAATTAGAACTTGGTTGAAAATTGTGCGTTGGATAATGGGCGCTTTTCCAGTACAAACACAGGATCCTATGAACATGGACTTAATAAACAAAAACAGTGAACTTGAATGGGAAAATGCACTAAATTCACAAAACCTTTACGAAAAAAGTAGAACATGAACTTGTGCAAACTAGTGCCTAATCAAGTTGTAGGGGAGATTGAGCATTACTCTCATTTTTTCCTATCAAACCATGAAACCCATGTCTAAAACTGGCTTATCTTTATTTGGGTACATGTGATGAACCATAGGGCCTTTGGATTACAAGAGTAGAGGATTCCTTAAACCTCATCAGAAATCCTATGAAAGCAGATGTGCATCCTATTATGTATGGTAGGTTCCAATATCATAGTATGCTAAAACGATAGTTAAAAGGCAATCTTTTTAGTGTTTGTAATTTAATTATCTAATCATTTTATGTCACTTGGCAATCCCTTAATTCTAAAGTTGAAAGGATGTAGCACAAGCTAATTTGCTCAGTAAGCATCACATTAATGCAAGATTTGATTAGATTGCTATTTTTGTTGGAAATCTCCTTGATTTATTTGGTATTACCAAAATATCATGGAAATTACAAAAAATGCAAATAATTGCAAAATGTTTAGAAACAAAAAAAATAAGGAAATTCAAGAAAAGAAGACAGATTTTACAAATTTTAGGAAAGTATGTATGAGCCTCAATGCATTTCTAAGTTCTTTTATAGTATGTAGCCCTTATTTTCTCTTCCAAAAATAATAGAAAAAATCCAGAGATTCCAATGAATGGGTAAAATTATCAAGAAGATGTTGAAATTTTCTCGATTTGATCCTTCCCACCTAGAAAGCAAAGTGGACTTGATTTGTAACTTGGCTGACTTCATAGTAAAGCTTCATTTCCCTGGATCTTATTGAATTGATTATTCCATTGAAGACAAATACTTTAATTGGTCATAGTTGTTCAGGCCATGCAAATAAGGTTCTTAAGCTTTATCCATTTATTTGACAAACATGAATAACTTATTGACATCGAGAAAAGCAATTCCAAGAAAAAAATTGATAGAAATGCCATAATGTAACCTAACCTTTTGCCTCTCGTAGGAGAAGTTGATATGATTTAAAGCTTGATAGATTTTATTTGTAAAATGAAGCTTCATTCCCTTTGATTTGATCAAACTTCCTATTTTATTGAGGATTTGAATCACTTTAGTCAGCTACGGTTGATCAAGTGATGTGAGCAAAGATCATGTGGCGCATTCTCAATTGTTCGATAATTATTGTAAGAACAAGATGGGATTATTGAGGAATACCTTTCAATACTTCGTGATTGAAATCTTTGTCGAAATTTAAATTTCTCTACTCAAATTATACTCGTTCTCTCTTATTATTCGGGTTTTTAAATCAATCATCACTTTCACTCTAATCTTCACAAGTGCCTTCTTCCCGTGATTGAGCTTCCGATAGCTACTATAACCAATAATCGAAATTGTTGGACCAAATTTGCCCAGTCTCTAAGGTTCGAGGTGGCGAAAACAACAATCTGGAAGACAATGACAACAACATGGAGTCAGGGAAGATAGAGAAGATACCTGCTTGGCTTGACTGTTGCAATTCAGTGGCAACATGAAGTGGAGGAGAGGGAAAGGGAAGGAAAAATTAATATGTGGCATCATTTGGTATTTATATGGTCCATACTAAAAGCCACATTTGATGAGGATATCCTGTGACATCCATAGTGAAAGGATTCATCGACAGTCTTGATCAACCATCACTTCTTGCTCCCTTGCTCCGACCTGAAATTGTTAACCACATATAATGAGCTTCAAAAAGCCCAGCAGGTCACCTAATACCTACAACTGAAATCAAATCACAGTACTGAAATAATATGCATGTCAGTCAATCAAATCCATATCAGTCAGTTGCACATGATCAATGAATCTATGCAGCAGATACGAAAATCAGTAATCAATGCATGATCGATACAATCCACAATCATCGGTAAAAGAATCTATAAACAGTAGGAAGAAATCCATAAAGCTCCATGAATCAGTACGTACGATAAATCTCGTAAGAATCCAATCAAATCGATAGAGGAAAATCGTCATCTCGATAATAACCGTTAAATCAATATCGTATCAATATAATCAATCAAATCAATTATCTCTGGTCAATAACATCAATCGGTATGAAATCATATAAAACAATCAAACCAATACATCGCAAGAACGGTTGAAATCAAATCAATACAATAAAACCTATTCCATATCGATCAATGAATCACATGCAGCAGTGCAATACAGTGTATCAATGAAGCAATAATATTAATGAATCAATATCAATGAATCAATAGTATCCAAGTCCATAGTATCAATAAGTCAATGCAATATCGATATTTATATCAGTATCAGTATCAATGCTCAGTGACTCGATGCGAATATCAATGAAATCGTACAGTAACAATAAACCCGTAAATCCGTTAGTAAATCCATTCAGTAAGAAATCAATTCAATACAATAAATTCGTCAATATCAATAAAAATCCATTCGCTAACAATAAATCCGTCGATATCAATCATGCGTAGGGTAATCAATAAATCAATCAGTAATCAATAGATCAATTCATATCAGGAAATCCATACAAGTCAATGTCAATAAATCCATAATGAGATCAATAGATCAATACCGTACACGTGCAATTCAATATAATAGTATTACTGAACAAGTACAATCACTGGCTATTAAGGTGTTTTTCAAGTCGATAATCCATTGTGCTGTTGTAGAAATCCATAGTGCTGTTGTAGAAATTCATAAATATATCCGTTGGCTCAATAAGAGTCGTCACTCTGTGCCCGTCGGCTACCCGTCGGCATAATAATCTCCTTATGACTCCCAATCGTTGTATCAATGATCAATAGAGGATAACACCAAATCCTTTTTAAAGGAAAGCTCTTCGGCCCACCATCCTGTACAGGTCAAGTCAATCTCCAACCAACGGTTCAACTAGTCTTCACTTGTCTTTCAGTAATAGTAATATATATTCAATCATATATCCACATTCATATGCATATTCAATCATTTAAATCATCAATTCAGAAAATCAGAAGTCGTACGAGAAATCGGCGGCATAACGGCAGTACACGGAATGTACACAGAAATCACAGATTCAGAAATTTACCAAATTACCGTAAATCGAATAAAACAACGTTTCAAAGCTTTACTTGTACTGAAGCAACATTTTTCAACAACCAGATAATTTTCTATTCGATAACAGTCGCACAGAACTCAAAATAACCGGTAGAAATTTTACAGAAAATGCTCAAATCGTGTAGAAATATCATATCATAAACATATCAAAAGTTGTGCGGTAAAACTTTCGTCAATATAAAATTATGCGCGTTATTCGGTAACGGAAACACAAAACTGAGCACAAAATTATCAAAACTCGAAATCTTCGAAATCAGAAATAGAATTCAGATTCCTTACTGCGAGACAAACAAATCTTCCAACTGCGTCGACGGACGAAAAGCGCTCCGCGGCCTCCGAAATCAAGCTTCTTCTTTTCTCTTTCCTTCTCTTTCTCTCTCATGCTTTTTCTCTCTCCTCAAAATATTTCCAAAATATCTCAAATCCGATACTTATCAAGCAGGATCGTCCAGGACAATGCCCAGATCGTCCCGGGACGAACTCCTCTGGACACGGATCGTACAGACGAAAATTAATTCCAATTTGTTTCATCCCTGGACGATGCTCTCTGTTCGGTTCATCCCGACGATTCGTCCCAACCCTTACAGGATCGTCCAGACGAAATTAACAGATTCTTCACAATTTTCTTCAGTTCGTCCGGGACTAAGGCCAGTTCGTCCGAACTAACAGCACTAAAAAAAAAATCAGCTTCGGAGAGGTTTTACACATCCGACCATGGAAGGTCTATTGGAGAAGGGGTCGACAATCTACGACCACGATCGCACCACTTTATTTTTGAGCTATCATTTGTATTAGGTTTATTGTTATTTATGTATTTGATTTATTATCGCAGTTTTCCGTTTTTACCCTCACTTGAGAGAGTAATTGTTTGTGACCTTGAGGGACACTTGTGTTTTTTATTTCTATATTGTAACATTGGCTGTTTATAACCCATCTTCCTCTTTGGAGAGGGTAATGATGATTATTGTGAAAAATTCCCGCACTTGTGTTTTGGTGAATTTGAGAGTTCTTGTGAGAGTTTGAAGTCCCTAGGTGAGGGTGATGTATTACGCACCAACCACAAGAATCGTCCGAGTTCGTGGTCCACCTCCTCCACCAAGCTCCTTCCCTTTTTTCTCCACAAGCCACCGACCTCCCTCTCCCTTCCTCCTAACCGCCAGCCCAAGCCTTCCCCTTCCTCCTAACTATCGGTCTCCACCGTCCTCCCTACTAACCGTCGGCCCAAAGGCCCCTCCATCCTCCTAGCCGTCGGCAACAAAGGTCCTTCCCCTCCCCATAGCCGCCGGCCCAACTCTCAAACCCTAACCCTAATCCTCTCCTAGCCGCTGGCCTCACCTTTCCCTTTGCCTCCAAATTTCAAACCAAACAATTATTACTTTCCTTTTTAGAAGTATCTTAAATTAGGAAAGCTTTCAAAATTCAAATTTTAATTCAATCTGAATTGGGAGTGCTTTTCTAAAATAATATGGCATATATTTGGAATGTTTTAATTCAGATTTCAAATTATTTGAATATGAATTTAAATAGAGATTTGATTTAAATCCTCTTTCCTAAATTAAGGTTGCCAAGATTGGAAAGGCATTCAATCCCCAAATCAATTACTAATTCCCCCAATCTACACCCCTCATCAACCTCTCTCTCCCCTCTTTCCTTCTTTGCCACTAGCCATAAAGTCCTCCAATTATAACCCCCCAATCTATCTAACTGCCGGCCCCTTGCTTCCCCAAGTAAATCACCTAGTGCTCCTTGCCCAAATAGCTTCTATTACAAGATTTTGACCTCCCCAAATTACTGTCTAGGATTCCTGGGTATTGTAAGGCTGCTGTCTAGAGATTCCAGCAGTCATAAACTTGTTGTCATGCTGCCCAAACACTCTTAGTGGCTGTCCGGAAGATTCCAATTTGCTGTACAGAAATTTAAGCAATCTCCCCTTGTTGTCCTGCTATCCGAAAGATTCCCGTTTGCTGTCCAGATGTTCCAGCACCTTGTAATTTGCTGTCCCCTCATGTATGGCTGATCCAGAACACGACCACGGCTTTGTTTTAGACGATCAAGAGCTGATTAACATCATCCGATCTCCGTTCTTCGACATCAACTTTGAGAACGACCAATCCGTTGAAGACTACGTAGAGAGAATCCTCTTCTCTCTTACCATCGCTATTGACCAACAACACCCTTCCATTCAGTGGTGACTTGCTTCCAAATCCTGACAAAGGTGAACTCTCTTCCAAGTTTTATCTCTTCTAAGTTTTTCCCTCAATTGTAGCGTCATAAGGAGTATGTAAGCTTTTTCCGTTTTCACCAATCATCAAAGAGTTGAGTGAGAGATTTTACATAGTGACTATTCTGAATATTAATTTAGTAATTTTTGTTGAAAGCCCCACATTATGCAAAATCTGAATTGATTGGTTATTTTGTGTTCCAAATCTTGTTGTGTAATCTATTGCTTCATCTAAATTATTGCTTTACTGTTTTCAATCACCGTTTAAATCAAGAAAGTTGACTAATTGCTCTTGCTCTTTCAAAGGCAAAACATCAACATATGCATTTAGTCCTACATCAACGTAATAGCTATACAATTTGAAAATAATAATCGGAGTAACCGACCTACAATTGTCAAAAATTAAAATCTATTAGATTAGTTACGAAGATAAATAACAAGCAAACAGTGGTAACAAGAATATAAAACCATGCTAACAATCTGAAGATTGGTTTTGTATCAAGCTTACTCATCCTTGAACTACCTTCAACATTTTCAAAAAATCATGAAATTTGCTTGTAGGCAATATATTTGTTAGCATGTATGTAGTATTGTGATCTATTAAAATTTTTATGATCTTATCAATTCCTTGATCATCACATCCTTGAAGAAATGGAATTTTACCTCCACATGCTTTGTTCTTTCATGATGAATATAATTGATGAGGTCATCGATAGGAGATTTCGGCGCGTCTATCAGAGACGACCACGGAGATCGATGGCCATGATTGCTAGCCTTTATTTTTTATTTTACTTGTACCATCAGTTTTCATATTATGCTTTTATTTTCGTAGTTTCCCATTTTACCCCTGAGGGTAGTAGTTGCTTTTGTATCCCCAAGGGGCATTTTGGACTTTTGCACTTTATTTTCTTTGGGGCCTATTTATATGGCCATTGTATCTTGTATGAGAATTATTGAGCTATTGAATGAAAATTTTCTCTTGTGATCTCTTTGTGAGTTCCACCCATGATCTCTTAGTGAGTTCATTTGAGATCTCTTAGTGAGTTCTCTTCGAATTTCATGCGATCTTCGTATTCTCCATCCAATCCACTACAAGCAAAGATCAACCGTTGAAAGGAGCCGAAATTCTCGTAAGCCTCTTCCCCCCCTTGAAACCTTTTTTTTTCCCCCCCAACCGCCGGCCACCCTAGTCCCGCCGGCCTCCCACCTTGCCGCCGGGCTAGTTCCCTCTCCACCACCTCTCCCCACCGCCCCCTTCAATTCATCATTGAAATTTGATTTTCAAATTTCAAATTTTTCTAAAATAGGAAACTCTATTTTTGGAAAGTTTTTGAATAAGTTCAAATAAAGAGAAAATTATTTAATTGGATTTATTCTAAAACTATCCTAGTCATCAAATCCTATTTAGAAGCCTCTCCCTCTCTCTCCCTAATGCCTTCTCTCTCTAGCATTGCCGCCGGCCCCCTCCCCTCTCTCTCCTCCCTAATTAATTTTGCCAATCAATTTCCCCCTAATTGATATCCAAATTAATTTGCTATTATTCCCCCTCCACCTCTACTAAAACTGAAAATCAACTTCAGTTTTTTTTTTGTTTTCTTTTTCTGATTTTGAATTCCCTCTCCCCTTTTTACCCCCCCCCCCCCCCCCCCCCCCCCCCCTTGGCATCTCATTAAGGAGTTTTCCTTTAATGTCATAAGCACATTAATTGGAAATTCAAAATCCAATTTTTAATCCCTCCCAAACCATTAGCTGAAATCAATTTCAGTTTTCCTCTTTCAACCACGTTTCCCTTCCCCCCATACCGCCGGCCTCCCCCTTGGCATCTCATTAAGGAGTTTTCCTTTAATGCCATAAGCACATTAATTGGAAATTCAAAATCCAATTTTTAATCTCTCCCAAACCATTAGCTGAAATCAATTTCAGTTTTCCTCTTTCAACCACGTTTCCCTTCCCCCCATACCGCCGGCCTCCCACCTTCTTCTCCTCCAAGCCGCCAACCCTCCTTGCCTTCCTTGGAGATCCGCTTGCGACGACCACCGCTCCCACTCACAGTCATGCATGGATGAACCAGAGTGGAACTACGGGTTTGAATACGATCGTAACGGAAGAGTCAACATCTTGCGGTCACAATTCTTTGACGTCGGGTTTGACTTCGACGATACCGTCGAAGAATATTTGGGCCGCATCTTGCCGACGCTTATAGACTCTATTGACGAACACTTCTCCGTCTACACTTGGATTATCAAAGGCCGATCTACCGTGCCTCCTCCGCCTCCGAGATCCTCTTCCACGGCAACATTCCTTGGTGCTTCCATCTTAGTGGCAACCTCCATGCTAGCTTGGACAATCTTCCGTCGCTCAACTTAGTCTCCGTAGGAAGAGAGTGTTAAAGGTCTCAAAGTGTGAACAACTTGGTATTAACTGTGGGATTTTTATTTACTAGCTTTTGTTTTATGTTTTCTTTCGCATTTGCTTAAAAGATTTAGCTCTCTCGTTGTATTTTCTTTGCCTAGCAAATTAAATACCGCGAATTACTTATGATTTACTTGACTTTGATGCATGATCAAATAATTTGTGGAGCTAACATTTAATTCTCTTTTTAAATTCTTGTGTAACTCCCTATTGCATCACATCATTTTGGTATCAGAGCATGGTTACCATGCTTGACATGCATAGAAAGCATCCTAGGGTTTAGTTCATTGCGGTAGTTTAAAAACTTCATGCATATCATTGTTTAGATCAATTATTCCCACTGTTTTGCTACTGTTTTTGGCTTTTCCAGCAAGCATATAGCTGAATTAGGACATCTTAGCTAGCATTGTAGTGTGACCTTTTTGTTTAGTAAGTTCATAAGTGTCTAAGACAGCTACACCTTGTTTAACCTTGCTGGTCTCACAAATTCTGCAACTGTTTTCACTGTTAGGAGGTCCAAACATCTAGCCGTTTGCTGCCTTTTAATTTCCTAGCTGTATAAGGTTGCTGCCCTCTCAAAACCTGCACCCGTTAGAGGCTTTCAGTGACCCGTAGGCTGTCCGAAGCTGCTGTCCAGTGAAACAAACCTACCCATAACTTTTAGACAACTTACTTCCTTGTTGTAGGTTGCTGTCCACAGCCGCCCAGCAACTTATAAGAGCCGTAGGAACGTTCTACCTTAGTGTCTAGGTGCTGCCCACTATCCCATTACCTACCCCAGTGACCCATAAACTTTCCTCATGGATCCGCAGCATCTCCAAGCTACCTTAGACCTTATTTTAGGACAACTGGGCACCGTTACTCAACAAATTCGCAACACCCAAACCGATCTAGCTGACTTTAGGCGCCACACGAGTGACCGATTAGATAATATAGAGCGTAATGGGAATCCTGCGATTTATACTCCCTCGAGACCTCACTCACCTTATGGTGACGACAACCGACCCGATCGCGAACAACCTCGCGATCCCGGACACTTCCAAGACCATTATCGTCATAATCCTAGACCACATCAAGAACCTATAGGAGACGACAACACTTGGAGAGACAACGACGCTCAATTATTGAAAAACATTAGGATTGATGCCCCAACGTACGACGGGACCCTTGACCCTCAAGTTTTTCTCGATTGGCTCAAGTCGATGGATAGTTATTTTAAATGGTACAACATCTCTGAAGCGAAGAAAGTTAGATTCGCTGAAATGAAACTCACTGGGCGAGCCAACCTTTACTGGACCAACCTTGAAAACATGCGGGAATCTCGAGGAGAACACCCAATAAGCGATTGGAGAACCATGAAGCAGGAACTTAGGAGGAAATACCTACCACTGTCCTACTACCCTAAGCTCCTGGATAAGTGGAATCGGCTAACTCAGGGGAGCAAGTCAGTTAAAGATTACATCTCTGCCTTCGACGATTTCCTGATTCGTTGTAACGGCGAGGAATCTGCTACCCCAACACAAATCCTGTCTATGTTTAGAGCTTGCCTTCGGGAAGATCTTCGCACTGAACTGTTTGCTAGGGGAATAGACACACTAGAGGCCGCTTGCAGCCTGGTACTTGACCTAGAAGAGTCCAAAACCCATTCCCACACTAGGCATTTCGACTCCCGACCCAACCCGTATCGCTCTTCCACCAGCCAGCCTCAAAACCGACCCCCAAACTCGACCGGTAGCCGACCCACTGCTAGCTCAGCCCCTCAGCGTTCCGACCTTAAGGGTAAAGCACCTGAACGAGACACCCCAAAACCCAATTCCGGAACCAAATGTTATAGGTGTCATGGGTATGGGCACATTGCCTCACAATGTTCCAGCCCCTATAAGGTCACCATAATAGAAGAGGTCGATGACGACGAGGAAGAGCCCGATACTGACGTAGTTCACCATGTGGATGAAGAGGAAGATTCTTTTACGGAGGATGAACCCGTCACTCTGCAAGTCGTTAGATGTGCGCTGTCCCAACCCAATCCGAGTGATGATTGGAGAAGAACAGCCATTTTCCACACCTTTACTAAGATCGGGGACAAGAACTATAAGGTTATTGTCGATAGCGGAAGCTGTATCAACGCTGTCTCTTCAGCGATGATTTTTAAGCTCAACCTTAAGGCCACACCTCATCCAAATCCGTATAAGGTCGCCTGGATTAACTCAACTTCTATGGAAATCAAAGATAGGAGCCTTATCCCGCTCGAGTTTAATGGATATCAGGAGAAGATTTGGTGTGATGTGTTGACTATGGATGTGGGTCAAATTATACTTGGCCGCCCTTGGCTGTTTGACAACGATGTCCACATTTATGGGAGGACGAACACCTGTGTGTTCGAGCACAACGGAAAGAAGATTAAGTTGATTCCCTCACAGCCCCGACCCGATAAGAGTGAAACTAAGGTTATTCCCCCTAAGCCTAATAAGGGCTTACACTTCTTAACTGCGAAAGAAGTGGACATTGAGCTTCACCACGGGTCACCCATGTACGCCCTGGTAGCTAGGGAAGTGGATGATGATCACGAAGGGCAAGTCCCTGACGAGGTAAAACCCCTGCTAGAGCAATTCACTGATGTCTTCCCCGAGGAGTTACCTAACCAACTTCCTCCCCTCAGAGACATCCAACATGTCATAGACTTGGTTCCTGGAGCATCCCTGCCTAACCTCCCTCACTACCGGATGAACTCAACGGAGCACGCTGAGCTAAAAAGGCAAGTAGATGAGCTTCTACAATGAGGATTTATTAAAGAAAGCCTTAGCCCATGTGTCGTTCCTGCCCTCCTAACTCCAAAGAAAGACGGCTCCTGGAGGATGTGTGTTGATAGCCACGCTATCAACAAGATTACCGTTAAGTATCGCTTTCCAATTCCCCGACTAGACGACATGCTCGATATGATGACTGGGGCAACATTGTTCTCCAAAGTGGATCTTAAGAGCGGATATCATCAGATCAGGATCCGCCCGGGGGATGAATGGAAAACGACCTTCAAGACAAAAGACGGATTGTATGAATGGATGGTCATGCCTTTTGGTCTTAGTAACGCTCCTAGCACTTTCATGCGGATTATGACCCAAGTCCTACGACCCTTCCTCGGAAAATTCGTAGTCGTCTACTTTGATGATATCCTAATCTATAGTAAATCCGTAGACCAACATTTGGGACACCTGAAACAAGTATGTGAGATTTTGAGGAAAGAGCAATTATATGCGAACCCTCAGAAGTGTATGTTTCTTACTGATAGCGTCATCTTTCTCGGATTTATAATTTCATCTCAAGGAATCTTAGCCGACCCCGAGAAAGTGAGAGCGATCAACGAGTGGCCTGAGCCTAAAACCATAAGAGATGTTCGGAGTTTTCATGGATTGGCCACATTCTATCGGAGGTTCATCAGGAATTTTAGTACTATCGTGACACCCATAACTGACTGCCTAAAGAAAGGCGAATTTCATTGGACACCTACTGCCACTAAAGCCTTCGAGGACATTAAGAGGAAAATGGTGGAAGCCCCTGTTATGCGTCTCCCGGATTTTTCCAAAGTATTCGAAGTAACCTGCGACGCGTCAGGGATCGGTATTGGAGGAGTTTTATCTCAAGAAGGACACCCCGTGGCGTATTTCAGTGAGAAATTAAATGACATCCGTCAGCGGTACTCAACCTATGACAAGGAATTCTATGCGGTCATCCAGTCCCTTAGATATTGGAGACATTACTTGCTGCCCCAAGAATTTGTGATATTCTCGGATCATGAAGCCTTGAGGTACATAAACTCGCAGGAGAAGCTCAACGCCCGCCATGGTCGTTGGGTCGAGTTCTTGCAGGAGTACACATACACAATTTGGCACAAAGCGGGAAGCGAGAACAAAGCTGCGGATGCCCTTAGTAGGAGGCTGATGATAACCCAGGAAATGAAAGCTGAAGTCGTCGGTTTCGAACGCCTCAAAGACGAATATAAGGACTGCCCGGATTTTCAGGACATCTATTCCCTCTTGACCGATGGAGGAGAACGCACGATAGATGATTTCCTGATAGACAACGGATACCTATTCAAAGCCCAGAAGCTCTGTGTTCCTCAAACCTCCCTTCGTGAATACCTCGTATGGGAATTACATGGTGGAGGTTTAGCTGGCCACTTTGGGCAAGCTAAAACTATCGCCGCCCTAGAAAACCGTTTCTATTGGCCTAGCCTCAAGCGCAATGTCGGAAGGCTCTTGAAGCGATGTCATATCTGCCAACTGGCCAAGCAACGAAAGCAGAACACGGGACTCTACTCTCCACTCCCCGTACCTAGTCGCCCGTGGCAAGATGTAAGTATGGACTTCGTCCTGAGTTTACCAAAAACCAATAGGAAACATGATTTCGTCTTTGTGGTCGTAGATCGATTTTCAAAAATGGCGCATTTCCTCCCATGCTCCAAAACTTTCGATGCTTCCCGAATTGCTAAGCTTTACTTTGATGAAATCGTTAGACTCCATGACCTTCCTAAGACAATCGTGTCCGATAGGGATGTTAAGTTCACAAGCTATTTCTGGAAAACCCTTTGGCACAAAATGGGGACAAAGCTCCAATTTTCCACTGCATTTCACCCCCAAACTGATGGCCAAACTGAGGTTGTCAATAGGAGTCTAGGGAATCTTTTAAGGACTCTGGTAGGAGAAAACCTTAGGGATTGGGACTCGAAGCTTCCTATAGCCGAATTTGCTTACAACAATTCTATAAACCGAACCACTGGCCTCAGCCCTGCGGAGATTGTGTATGGTTATCAGCCAAGTCAGCCCATTGACCTAGTTCCCATGAGTCCTAGGACTATAACATCTGAGTCTGCATTTGCATTCGCATCTCATCTGCATGAGTTACACAATGAAATTAAAAAGAAAATTGAACAAAGCAATACTGATTATAAAATTCATGCTGATAAGAAAAGGAGATTTAAAGAATTTAAGGTGGGAGATTTTGTGATGGTACGGATCCGCCCGGAGCGTTTTACTCCTGGGTCCGTAAAGAAATTACATGCGAGAAGTGCCGGACCCTTTAAAATACTTGCGAAGGTTAACAATAATGCTTATGTGCTGGAACTCCCGGAAGGGTTTAATATGAATCCCACTTTTAATATTGAGGATATAGTAGCCTTTGAGGGTCTTGATTTTAACCCCAACAATCCACTTCATAATGAGCCTTGTGTGACCCCACCTGGTGAGATCCCTAGCCTTCCCCCACTCCCCAATTTACCCCACTTACCTAGAGCGGAAAAGATTGAAACCATTCTGGATGATGAGATTATTTCCACAAAAGATGGAGGTCGCCAACGGTACTTGGTCCATTGGGAAGGAACTCCGGAGACAGAGGACACGTGGATCGATCGAGAGGAGCTACAGAGACTGGACCCAGACCTGCTGGAGTTATATGAGAGCTTTCGTAGTACGCACTCGACGGGGTCGAGTTCTCTCCCACCCGGGGAGAATGATGAGGTCATCGATAGGAGATTTCGGCGCGTCTATCAGAGACGACCACGGAGATCGACGGCCATGATTGCTAGCCTTTATTTTTGATTTTACTTGTACCATCAGTTTTCATATTATGCTTTTATTTTCGTAGTTTCCCATTTTACCCCTGAGGGTAGTAGTTGCTTTTGTAGCCCCAAGGGGCATTTTAGACTTTTGCACTTTATTTTCTTTGGGGCCTATTTATATGGCCATTGTATCTTGTATGAGAATTATTGAGCTATTGAATGAAAATTTTCTCTTGTGATCTCCTTGTGAGTTCCACCCATGATCTCTTAGTGAGTTCATTTGAGATCTCTTAGTGAGTTCTCTTCGAATTTCATGCGATCTTCGTATTCTCCATCCAATCCACTACGAGCAAAAATCAACCGTTGAAAGGAGCCGAAATTCTCGTAAGCCTCTTCCCCCCCTTGAAACCTTTTTTTTCCCCCCCCAACCGCCGGCCACCCTAGTCCCGCCGGCCTCCCACCTTGCCGCCGGGCTAGTTCCCTCTCCACCATCTCTCCCCACCGCCCCCTTCAATTCATCATTGAAATTTGATTTTCAAATTTCAAATTTTTCTAAAATAGGAAACTCTATTTTTGGAAAGTTTTTGAATAAGTTCAAATAAAGAGAAAATTATTTAATTGGATTTATTCTAAAACTATCCTAGTCATCAAATCCTATTTAGAAGCCTCTCCCTCTCTCTCCCTAATGCCTTCTCTCTCTAGCATTGCCGCCGGCCCCCTCCTCTCTCTCTCCTCCCTAATTAATTTTGGCAATCAATTTCCCCCTAATTGATATCCAAATTAATTTGCAATTATTCCCCCTCCACCTCTACTAAAACTGAAAATCAACTAAAGTTTTTTTTTGTTTTCTTTTTCTAATTTTGAATTCCCTCTCCCCTTTTTACCGCACCCCCCCCCCTGGCATCTCATTAAGGAGTTTTCCTTTAATGCCATAAGCACATTAATTGGAAATTCAAAATCCAATTTTTAATCCCTCCCAAACCATTAGCTGAAATCAATTTCAGTTTTCCTCTTTCAACCACGTTTCCCTTCCCCCCATACCGCCGGCCTCCCACCTTCTTCTCCTCCAAGCCGCCAACCCTCCTTGCCTTCCTTGGAGATCCGCTTGCGACGACCACCGCTCCCACTCACAGTCATGCATGGATGAACCCGAGTGGAACTACGGGTTTGAATACGATCGTAACGGAAGAGTCAACATCTTGCGGTCACAATTCTTTGACGTTGTCGGGTTTGACTTCGACGATACCGTCGAAGAATATTTGGGCCGCATCTTGCCAACGCTTATAGACTCTATTGACGAACACTTCTCCGTCTACACTTGGATTATCAAAGGCCGATCTACCGTGCCTCCTCCGCCTCCGAGATCCTCTTCCACGGCAACGTTCCTTGGTGCTTCCATCTTAGTGGCAACCTCCATGCTAGTTTGGACAATCTTCCGTCGCTCAACTTAGTCTCCGTAGGAAGAGAGTGTTAAAGGTCTCAAAGTGTGAACAACTTGGTATTAACTGTGGGATTTTTATTTACTAGCTTTTGTTTTATGTTTTCTTTCGCATTTGCTTAAAAGATTTAGCTCTCTCGTTGTATTTTCTTTGCCTAGCAAATTAAACACCGCGAATTACTTATGATTTACTTGACTTTGATGCATGATCAAATAATTTGTGGAGCTAACATTTAATTCTCTTTTTAAATTCTTGTGTAACTCCCTATTGCATCACATCAATAATATTTTCACATATAAATAATAGCTGGAATATCACAGCGAATCAGAGTTGTCTATACTACATCTTGATTGAGGAGCTTACACATCAACCCCATTTTCCAAAAGGGACTTTTTTTACAGCTTCAAAATACTGCTATGTATTTTGATTATGTCGTTAATAGAGCCACCACAAACTGAAAATATGACTTCCAAGTTCCAACTGACTGTTTTTTCAAAGAATTAAAACACAAAATCAGTCAATGAATTTCTAATGTCCACATTTGCTGCAAAATTAATATCTACATACACTTCAAGTATCCTTTCATATGGAGTTGTACACGGGCATCTCAAACCCAGTTTGTATGCTCCATTGTGACACTTTAGAACCCATTTCACACACTCTTATAATGGTTCTTACTTGAATTAGCCTTTTACCTGCTAACCACACTCAATCTATGCTTAAATTTGTTCAACTTCAAACGATCATATACATAATACTCCAAATTCCATTTTTGTAAGGTACCCACAACATGCACATCCATCCTCTCATCATCATTTGATTGAACCTGGTCTTTACTTTGCTTCATCTATTGAGTCAATGTTATTAGAACAACTTTTGAATCCTGTATTTCAAATCTCTTTGGCACCTTCTTCAAAGTAAGAAGCTTGTGATAGTATAGTTCAATAGAAAATTTGTTTATCTTTATTCTATACGAGTCTTATTTGCAGAACTTGATTCTTTTATTTCAAATTTGGCTTGAAACATTTTTGACTTTCGATATCTCAAACATGCCTTCACTAGCAATAAGCATGCCATCAGCACACAAAAGAAGATAAACCATTTTTAAAACTCCATGATACTTGTAATAAACACAAGATTCATAGATACCTCTTTTAAAATCAATCTTTTACATGTATTCATCAAATTTCATATGTCATTCGTGACGTTTGCTAAAGGCCATGCACGGATCTTTTAAGAAGATATAGCTGATTTAGCTCCTTCCACAATGAAACCATTAGGTAGCTTTATTTATATGATTTTTTTTAACTCTTAATGATGAAATGTCATCTTCACATGCATTGTTCAAGCTCCTTGTTTAATTAAGTAATTATGGTTAAGTAATATCCATATTGATGTGTATCTCATAAATAGAGAGAATGCTTCATTATGGTCCACATCTTATGAGATGCTCCTTGCAATTGATCTTGCTTTGAATCTAAATTTTACAGACTTAATGGAACCTTTCATCTTTCAGAACAATTACTTGCAACTGATTATCTTTTGGTGATTTGGTCTATTCTCCAATTCCCAAATGTGATTTTGTTTTAATGGCAATATTTCTTCTTGTACATTTTGGTTCCATTGATTTCTTCATCGCTCTTCACAACTTTTTTGTTAGATTTTTTGCTCATCTTTATTAATTAAATCTGCACAAAAGCATTATGATAATAGATCTGTCCATTTCTTTGTGGTTCTTTGATAACAAGCTAATATTTGTTTCTTGCCAGGCATATGTTTTTTTTTTTTGGCTTTCTTCAATAAATTTATCCATATTTTTGGAACTTGCTTCAATAGATTCTTGATCGTTAGCATCATAACTTTCTTGGGTGGACTCCTCTACCTTACCGTTGTATCTTTAGCATCAATAACTTGTCTAGTACATCTTGAAACAAATGGTTGAGGATAGACAACTATTGATCAAATATACCGCAGTTCTAATTGCTTCAGCACAAAAACTTTTAGGCAGCCTTCATTACTTACCATACATTTTACCTTTTTTCAAGAATGGTCATGTTGAGGCTCTCGACTAACCCATTTTTCTGTGAAGTCATGCTTACTGTTTAACGCCTTGAGATCCTTTAATCTTTGCAATTTTTTGTGAACTCATCAACGCAAACTTTAAATAAATTATTAGTCCTTTGCTTTATTTTCTCCGACTTTAAGTTTCAAGAAGTTGTTTCCATTCCCAGAATTTTTGGAATGCCTCATTCTTGTGTTTCAAAAAAATTTGCCCATATCTTTTTAAAGTGACCTTCTTTGTGGCAAATGAAGCATATCTTCTCGAACTTTGACTTGGGTATTGATTGATACTTGTTGGAATAGTGCTTTTCCATTTCAACGGTTTTGTCATTTGATTTTCTACTCTTTCGTATTTTTTAGAAATTTAGGATTGAGTTCACTTTTTTCATAAGAAGAGTAGTTCAACTAAATAACATATTATCTAGAAAATGTTTATAAATTTTAGGCAAAGAAGTTAAGTGAATTATGATAGGATCCTCATCCTTGATCTCAAGTTCGATGCTCTTAAGATCATCATGACCATGTTTAAGTCGTCCAAATGCATCTTTACTGACTTAGATTCATCCATTTGTAAGGTGTTAACCTCATCTTGAGGTATAACTGAAAAGTGGCCTTTTCAAGCATACGAACTCAAACTTTCCTCTAATGTTAATTATCGACTCAATAATCTCCCTCAGAACTTCATCCCCAAGACTTGAAGAGGATTGCACTATGAGCCTTATTAGCAAGATATGATTCTTTACATCCACCTTTTGTAATGCTTCTTTTAAATTGCTACATCCAACCCGTGGTTCTTGAGCAACTTTTTTTTTTCCTTCTTCATCTCCAGTCTCTAAAATTTGAAGTCATTTGGCGCACATGAACTTCTAGATCTTTAATCTTGTGAACATCTTCTTTTATCTATATAAATGCACACATAAACACGCTTTGACTTTGTTTTTAGCAGGCACACCTTATAATACACTACTTATAAATAGAGTTATTGAGGAAGACCTTGGCTTTTGGCTATAGGCCTATAATTGTGATTATATTGGTGATATTTTGTGGCAAATCAACCAGTCAAAGAGTATGTATCATGTTTTTTAGCATGATATTTTTGAGAGTGATCATATGGATACACTTGATATGATATTGACAATTTGTGAGCTTTGTTCAAACTTACAATTTTCATTCCTGACAAATTGGTGTGACGAATGGATGGGTAGTTGCTTTAAATTTCAAGCAGTCGGCTATTTCTTAACATTTTTAGGTTTGTATATATTTTTTTGTATTTTATATTTCATAGGGGGATTAGACTTTTGATCGAGTAATGTATCAATATTGAGATTTGAACCCAAAGTGGGTTTTCTTAGAATTTGAGGATATTTTGATAATTGAATACCTTTTGGTTGAAATTTGAGGCCAACATGGCCATCATTCAGGAAGTTACTTCAATCTTCTTGTGATTGAAAGCATGATTTTTTAAAATATCTTTCGGTTATGATAAGTGATAAGCACGCCCATCGAAGTGGTAATTGTACAATTGAATATTATTGTTGTGAACATATTGATTCTATTTATTTGCTTGCAGAGAAATTAGGTCTTGGAAATGAACTTGTGGCTTGCTTTGTAATTATATATGAAAGTGTATTTTTTTTGAATGAGGCTTTAGTGGCCCCGAGAGTTTCATTTCAAAGTGAATTTTATTTAAAAAGGGCTTTGAAGGCCTCATAAAGCATAAAACAAGAAAACCTTAATGAAATTCACAATAGAGTATTTGCTTCTCAGTGCAGGGTCATGTGTGCTCATTTAATTAGGCAGAGTAGAAATTTAGAATATATTTTAATTGCAATTATTCTAAATTTGTTGCATAAACATTTGTCAAGAGATGCATAATAAGTTTTGTCAACTTCAATCCTTAGGACATGGAGGATTGAACTAGAAAATTGGGACTTATGACCCTTATTAATTAGCACAGGCAACCCACTTGAGCACGTAAATGCAACATGTTAATGAGTTTATGCTTGATAGAGAGTTTGTGGATTCTCAGTGATTGTATGCCCTTCTAGTGTAACTATATACTTCTCAGGGTGACAAATTTTGAGCTTAAATTTTTATAAAAGAATTTGATCGATGGTTGAAATTGTCCTCATTTTAATTTGGATATTAGCATGCTTATTAGAATGTGCATAAAAGTTTTCTTTTAGTGGTTTAACATACTTTAGAGAACGTGCATGCCTTTTAATGCGCTTGCTCGACTTGTGAGTAGCGACCATACATGTCAATAGCATAAAATGATGCTTGCCATGGGCACAGTGTCGCTCGGTGCACATACGGCACTATTTGCTTTGCGCGTTGCATCAAAATAGCACGCGCTATTTGCACCATGCATGACCATAATGCATGCCGACTCAATCCAAATGAAATTATGTAGAAGCTTTACAAAATTATTATGAAGTTATGTGGCCAAAAATTGATCATTATGATTGAAGAGCAATGGTGCAAGGCGCATATGACACTAGTTATTTTCTTAACATGTTTTATAAATTTTAAATTATAAAATATAATTAAATTTTTTAATGTTTTATATTAACATCACAATTAATTATTAGTTAAACATCAAATTAATAAAATATAAAAAATATTTAAAGGATTTAACCTTTTGTAGGATTTAAAGGTATATTTTTGCTATTTTGTTGGATTTAGGCTAAATTCTGCTTAAATCCTACTCAAATCTATTGGTGTAAGTTTCTATTGGATTTAAAATTATCATTTTTATTGTTTGATAGGATATTTATGCTTATATTTTACTCTAATCGACATAGTGTTTGCTATTTAATGGTATTATATATATATATATATATATATATATATATATATATATATATGAATTTTTTTACATTGTGTGCCATGCTTAAAATGGCGCACGCCGTGTCATGCACTATGTGCTATGACTCCTCGGGTGCGTCTTTCTCCGCTTATAAGTATGATTGCGAAATATTACAATTTTGAGCTGAATTTTGTCTTGCAATGTGCATGCTTGACTAGAAACTTGTTTAGATTCAATTGCTTGCAAGAATGCTTTGTCGTTAAAACACACATGCAACTTTTCATTATGGACTTATTTGATCTCATTTTGCTGATGAGCTTGCTTTTAATTGTTCACAAATGTGGTTGCTATTTAAAAATTTATTGTGCGGTTAAAATAGTATTACTTGTTTGCACTTAGTTTTCATTTTTTCCAAGTATACCCAACAAGTAATGATTTTTAGCCTTTAAATATAGACATTTTGATAGATCATTTTTAGATTCAATTTCAATTCACAATTCAGATGGCTCTAAATGTAGCTAGAAGGTTCTATACATGTTCATAGGCGAGCTACCAAATTCACTACAAGTCCAGTTCTGACTCAACTTTGTTCTTTAACGCCATACTTTGTATTTTAAGTATTCATTTTGTTCACAATTTATATTTTTATACTTAATATTTTAATTTTGCCGCATTATGTAATTCAGAAAAATATTTTTAGTTTACTGTTTGGTGTGCAACCTTTTCATAAAATGTGAGTTAGCTGGCAATTCCTATTGTGACAAAATATCTTAAACAAATCCCGGTGCTTGCTCTATTATGAATCTTCAAGTGAGTCTGTCTATATGACTGAAGGTTAGTCGATGACATCAGCATCAGCACAGTCTATCATCTCGAGAGTGAACCCATGTTGATATCCTTGGAATGATGGCAGACCAGTCATGTCCCATCCCGCATCACGAGGCCCCTAACAAATGTTTTAGCTTAACTTATTGCTTATCCACTCTTAGGCTTCATTTGGGACAGCTTCTTTGCTGCTTTCTAAAACAGCTTTCTAGTATAAAAATTTCTTGAATTAGAAATTTTTATACTAAAAAACAGTTTTATAAAGTAGCAAAGAAGCTGTCCCAAACAAAGCGTTAGTATGCCTCTTGAAAGTATTCTTTTCAGTTCTCGAAAGGTCAGGGCTTTCAAAGCCAACAATCTTATCTTCACACCCTCTTGCATTTATGTGGGTGTATTTATGTGGAAGGAACTCCATTCAAAACAATCTATGACATTACCTATATTTAAATATCACATTTTTCTCCCTCCCCCATTTCTTGCAACCCATTATAACTATTTAAACTCCTATGAATTGACAATGCACACCATCTTTATGATTTTACCACTCACATTACTACTGTCAGATGTTTTGATCACCTAGATTACAAATATGACCATCAGTATCTGTGCAATTTGTCTTTGTAAGTGATACTGTTAATTGATGGGTCATGTCATGGTCTTAATATCTTCCATATTATCAGAAGAGTGCACAAAATTTGAAATAATTTTCACAACTTTCTCAAATGTGGTGTCATCAAAATGATATAAATCTTTTCCTATCGTGTAATGCAGAGTAAGTTGTCATTGCTCTTTTATTGTCACGTTTAACTTTTTAGCTGATGCCGCTGCAAATGCCAACAACTGTAGGAGTTGTTGTGCCCATGTTAACTTATGCTTCGTTTGGGATGGCTTTCTTACTGCTTTTTAAAATAACTTTTTAGTACCCAAATTAAAATTTTTGTATTCAAAAGCTGCTTTAAGAATCAATAAAAAAACTGTCCCAAACGAATCCTTAGCCACCACTACTTTCATTGCTTGTACTCCACTTCAACAATAGATTTTGAGATTTTTTTCTTTCTCTTTTAATGGATGAGTTTCGTTCAACACCTCGTAGTGGGACTTATAGTATCATAATCTCAAGCCCAACTGGTGTGAGAGCAATCTACGAAAGCTGTTCATTTTTTAACAAATGAAAGTGCATTATCAACTAAAGATCATGTGCTTGAATGTTTAAGCATGCATAAACTTTGAATCTTGATTGACAGCAAGAGATATCTATAGCCTTTGACTGTCAAATATTGAAGATCTTCTATTAAACTCCTGAACTACCGTTAAAAGGAGTACTATCTTTAATTTCGAAATGTTCATGAAGGATTACTAGCATGGTGGCAATGTTGCACACTGCCATGTTTCTATTTAGCAAATCTAAAGCATATTTCTTTAGAAATTAGAATGTGTTTGAACTTCTCTCAATCGCTATTCTGTGAAAACTTTGTCCTGCAAGATCCTTTATTGAAACCTCATGTATATCATGCTTTTCTGTTGTCCAGTAACTATCTTAAAGTTACTTGTCACAATTATATATCATCAACCTACAACTATAATTAAATACTACATCCTTTGTAAACAAACAAGGAATAGCCAGCTGCTGTTCTATGTGAGCCGATATTTATGACTATGTCATGAAAGATTGAGAGCTACTAAATCAAGTTATGGAAGCTTGTTCAACTTGGATAACAATTTGACCTGGATCTGCATCACTAAGCAGGATTTTGTTGTGTGACTGTTTGATTGGTCAGGTTGCAGATTAAGTGCCACATCTAATCCTTTATTTTTGAAACAAAAATGGCTTGGGAGATCCGGTTCTTTTGGTTGTTGCAAGGAGTAGCCTGTGACATGTTATCTCTTACCCTTCTTCATCATCATGAACAAAGCTTAAAAATTTTGATTGTGATGGGATGCAAAACCTTGTGTCAACTTTTTTGGCTGCTAAACATAACTTTTATCAAATCAACCTTTTATTGGAGTAATACATTTTTCCCTTTTTCTATCCAAAAAATGTAATTCCCTTATAACCATTTTCATAGCCCATGAGTATTCATCTCTCAGATTTTTGCGATAGCTTCTCCTTCCATGTGGATCACGATCTTAAACTCTCAATGAGTAGTAGTCTTGGCTCTTTACCAATTAACTTGGTTTTCCTTTTAAGTCATCATATGACAATATAAATAACATAAACTGCTGTATGAAAGGAAATGGGCCAAGGATACAGGAGCATATTTGAAGCATGCAACATAATCAAAGTACATTTAGCTTTCCTATGATGTTTTCTCTCAGTAAGTTATTTTGTTGAGGTATATATGGGCATAACATTTGATGCACTATTCCATCTTGTTATAGGATTTGAACTCAGCAGATGTATAATTGTTTCTGCTATCCTTATGAAAGGATTCAGTTTTGATTTAGAAGCATTTTTTGACAAAACTTCTTTGAACCAAAAAAAGCTGAAAAAATGATCACTTTCACGAAATATAGCCAAGTATACGAAAGGAGTCATCAATGAAAATAGCATCATATTTAGAAACGCACATTGACAAAGTTTGTTCCCCACACATCAGTTTGAATTAGTCAAGAGTTCTACTAAATTAAGTTCGAGAAAGTGTATAAGACAATATTCTTTACATGCAGAAAGTTTTGACATATTTATACCAACTGGATACTTTGTAATTAGACAAGAAAAGACCAAGATAGCTCATTTTTATACTAGACTCATGGAAGCAATACCTGAATTTGAAATTCCAAATATCCTGCTTAAACTTTAAAGGAACAGATGAATTTCATTCGTGTTCAGTTATAGCTTAGATGAAAAAAATATACTTTCCCCTGAAAGGAACGAGAGCAGGGGGGTGTGATATCTGGGATGGGAAAAGGACTTGCTTGATTTTTGCTAGCTGTTTATACACATTTGGAAAAGGCCTGGGTAGATGATAGGAAACACTTGGATTCACAAGTGTTCCTAGCCAAAATCAGTAAACTGCAGCAAATTTATTGCTGTCCACAGCAGGAAACAGCCCAAAAACAGAGAAAAACAGGAGTTTTACACGAGAAATCTGAGAAAAAAACGAAGAAAAACTCTTGTATTTCACTAGTAGATGAATAAAACATCAAAGATACAATTGATCCTCAATTCGAGAGGAGGATCGATCTCTCCCAAATCTCTAGACGCCGCTAGAGCCCAAAGAAATCCTAAATCTACGAGATCTCAAATTTCAGCCAAATTCAAGATGATCAAACCCTAGGAAAATCTACTATTTAATGCATACAAATCAAAAGGAATTCCCTAAACATTCCCTACGTTCAAATTTCCCTCTCAAAACGCTCAAAAAAACTTCCTAAACAGCTCTACGGGGGCGAACGGGCCGCTCGTTCTCCGCCAGTTCCGCCTGTTTGCGATTCCCGCCCGTGAACCGGTCCCGCCTGGACCGGTCCAGTGGACCGGTCTAACAATACTCCCCTCCCAAAGATCCACCTTGTCCTCAAGGTGGAAATATGCTTGTGTTCCCGCGGAGGTGGCCATCCTTGAGGTGACTGAAAATCCTCACTGTACGGCTGAACCAAGGGCTGCATGGAAAGAGAAACATGCCCTTCCTCCTCCATCCTGATCAAATCCAGCTTGTGTAGTCCCACCAAATAATCTTCCCCCACCTCTTGTATGTCCCTAACCATGGTCTTAAGTGATTTCGTGGCTTTGGATAGCCCTGCATCTCCCCTTATAACCATCTTTCTCCCATTCACCATTAATTTCATTGTGAGTGCTCCCCAATTGTCCTTGGTTTCCCCCAAGGTCTGCAACCATTTCATCCCAAGGATGACATCCGTACTCCCCAGTTCCAAGGGAAGGAAGTCTTCCTTTACCTGGATCCCTTGAATCTTCAGTACTACTCCTCGACAGACTCCTCTACCCATCTCCACCTTCCCCGTGCCCATCATCACTCCGTAGCCTCCGGTATCCACTAACTCCATCCCCAATGACTCCACTATCTGGTTGGAAATAAAATTATGGGTTGCCCCACTGTCAATCAACACAACCACCTCGCGGTCAACTATCTCTCCTCTCACTTTCATAGTGTGACTCGGGGTGAAGCCCACTACAGAGTTGAGAGAGACTTCTGCCACATCCAAGTGCAACTTTTCCTCCGCATCAGATTTGCTCCCACCTCCCTCCTCGTCTTCCTTGTCTTCACAGACAAGGAGAACCTGAAGAGTTCGGTCCTTGCACCTATGCCCCGGCATGTACTTCTCATCACATCTGAAGCACAACCCCTTTGCCCTCTTCTCCTGCACCTCCTTCTCTGTCAGCCTCTTGAAATTTTCTCCACTCCCTCCTCCTACTGGCTTCTCCCGGGTGGTCTCATTATTGTTGATTGATGTAGGCCCCTTGGGTGCTAGAAGAGTGGTCGTCGTCCTGTAAGAGCCTCCTGAATGGTTTCCCCGATTCCCTCTTTCAGACTTCTTCTGGTCCTCCACCAACTGGGCCAACTCCATGGCCTTTCCGAGACTCCTTGGCTCCAACACTCTGACTGCTGTTCTTATCTCTGGTTTCAGCCCCTTCATGAAATTCCCTTCCAGGGCTGACTCCGAGATATGATCCAGCCTACTAGCCAGATACTCAAACCTGTCCCGGTAATCTGCCACTGTGCCTTCCTGGGTAAGGGCAAAGAATTGCTCATAGAAGTCTCCTTCCCCATCGGCTCGGAAACGCTCTAGTAAGCATTCTTTGAACTCTCGCCAACTCCGGATGGGCTCCCGTCTATCACGCCATTGATACCAGGCTAACGCCTTCCCTTCCAGACACAACCCTGCCGCTGTCAGCTTCTCTTCATCTATCAACCCATTGACAGCGAAGTAACACTCCACCTTATAGATCCAACCATAGCCATCTTCGCCCTCAAAGATGGGCATCTTCAACTTCCTCACCTTCGGATCCCTTTCGTTACCCCGGTACTCTCCATAACCTCCCATTCCTCGAAGATGAGGTGCTCCCCAAGTGTCCCGGTCCTCCCTCCAACGCTGGTATCCGAGTTCGTCGTCATAATCCCCCCTTCCTCTTTCAAAATCAGCACCTCGACGCTGAAATTCAGCACCTCAACGCTGATATTCTTCTCTCCTTTCTCCAAAATCTGCACTACCTTCATATTCCCCCCGTCTGCCTCCGAAATCAACACCTCGACGCTGAAAATCAGCACCTTGACGCTGAAAATCAGCACCTCGACGCTGAAAATCAGCACCTCGACGGTCATTTCCCATGCTCATCTCCTCTCTAGAGATTGGCTCTAGATGTGGCATGTCGTCGTCCCTTTCAAGAATCTCCACCTCCGGATTCCTCCTCCCCCGGATTGGGTTTGGAATTCCTCCTACGCCATGGCAGTCAGTAGTCTCTCTCACTTCCGATGTCTCCGGATTGGTCTTCATCTCCAATAGTTTCTTCATCATTTCTTCCATAGCCGCAAACCTCCCTTCCAACCTGTCATTGTTGGCGGAGATTTCCATGAACTTTACCTCCAGATCTGTCTTCAGTTGTCCGAACTCGCCTTCTAATGCTTCCACCTTCTTTCCGGCCATTTTTCTTCTAACGGATCCAAAAAAAATTCTTCTTCCGGAAAAGAAACTTGCTGAAATTTCAGAATTTCAGCCGCCGGTGGTCCCAAATCGACGCTCTGATACCAATTTGATAGGAAACACTTGGATTCACAAGTGTTCCTAGCCAAAATCAGTAAACTGCAGCAAATTTATTGCTGTCCACAGCAGGAAACAGCCCAAAAACAGAGAAAAACAGGAGTTTTACACGAGAAATCTGAGAAAAAAACGAAGAAAAACTCTTGTATTTCACTAGTAGATGAATAAAACAGCAAAGATACAATTGATCCTCAATTCGAGAGGAGGATCGATCTCTCCCAAATCTCTAGACGCCGCTAGAGCCCAAAGAAATCCTAAATCTACGAGATCTCAAATTTCAGCCAAATTCAAGATGATCAAACCCTAGGAAAATCTACTATTTAATGCATACAAATCAAAAGGAATTCCCTAAACATTCCCTACGTTCAAATTTCCCTCTCAAAACGCTCAAAAAAACTTCCTAAACAGCTCTACGGGGGCGGACGGGCCGCTCGTTCTCCGCCAGTTCCGCCTGTTTGCGATTCCCGCCCGTGAACCGGTCCCGCCTGGACCGGCTGGACCGGTCCAGTGGACCGGTCTAACAGTAGAATGCTTGGGCATGCGAATTTTAGGCATTTAACTGTATTCGATTGGCTTTTCCTGACATAAGAACTGTAGTTCTTTTGAAGTTAATTTCTTAATTTTATTCACATTGAAAGACACAACGTTCATGTTGATGATTAAAGCAAGTGTTCTGTGCAGGTTGAGAGCATAGTTCTGAGTATTATTTCAATGCTTTCAAGCCCCAATGATGAGTCTCCAGCAAATGTTGAAGCTGCGGTAAGTGGGGGCATGATCTGCAATATATGCCATCTTTTTTGCACCTGCTTCTTTGTTTTGAAACTGTTGTGCTAAAACTACTAGTCCATATTTTAGTTTGCTAGTGATGGCAATAATTTTGCATATTGTTTTTGATTAAATCTTCTGGTGAAATTTTTCCAAAAGTAGTTGCACCTTTTTATCATGAGTGGAGATACTTGGTCATTTTTGTATTTTGGTATTAATCATGAGTTAATGGTGGATATCTTGTGGATACGGATCTGCATCTTGATCTTCTTTCTTTTTGAAATTTGCTTAATTTCTCGCTTTAGATGTGATATAACTAATGAGAAAGTGGCCTCCCGGTTAGATTAGAAACAAAGTGTGAGAAGTTAAATATTATCTGTTTTGGCAAAAAGACACCAGCACCTTGGAAACTTACTGAATATGAAAGAGGGAGATCATGAGGATAAAGAGAGAGAAAGAGATTGGAAACTTGGGATTTTTTATTGGGATTCTTGGTTGGAGAAAGAAATGGGTGAGAGAAAAATGGGAGGAGAAAGAGTCTTAGAGAATTATGGAGATTACTTTTTTTTTAATTATGGAGAGTACTTTTTTTTATTATTATAATTATGGAGAGTACTTGATTTCATTGTATAATGAAAAGTAACTTCCTCCTAAGTCTTTATAGAAACAAGATTTAAAATTAATCCTATTATCTAAATCCAAATTCAAATCAAAATTTATCATAAATGATAATTCCTACCTAATTTAAATTAAAAAACTAATAAAATAAATACAAATGTAACTTTATGAATCGGTTTGCTCTAGGTTCACTCTAGACTTGGGTGTAATCAGGAGTTTGAATTTGTGTCCATGTGCTGCATCAACTCCCCTAAGTCTCAAGTGTTTGCCTTCAAAGAGATATAATTGGGCCACCATTCCAGTAGATATGGCAACATCTTCATAAACTCATCAATCATGATCCAATAGTTATGAGAACAAATGAAATATTTGTCCTGAAGCACTTGTAGTGATTTCATTGGTGATGATGTATTCCGCCTTGCTAGTTGGCGCAATAATGATAGATGAAAGTTCAAGGATAATATCATTATTCGTAGAAGTAGAAGCTCCTGAAAAACTACTTATTGGCAGAAAAGGCTCGAAAGTCCCTTGATGTGGTATTAGATCTTCAATGTTAAATGCATGACTAAAATTAAATTCTTGAGGCAATCAGTCAAGTAAGCATTTGAATCCTATTTCCTAAGAATTTTTAAGGACCAAAAGTTCTTGTATGGAGCTTTGTAAATGTATGAATAATATTCATTATAAAAGTCACTAATACTTTTATATTTCACATTTTATCCAGCAATCTGCATTTATATATTGGTGTACAATTATGTCCATGCTTAGCAAATGATACGCCAACTAAAATGTTATGTATATTAGGAGATTAATGACATTTATATGCTTTTTTTTGGTTGCATATTACAAACAAATTTAAAAGAGATTTCTTCATAGTATGATGCACATAACTGTTGCCATCAAACTCTGCTGTTGAAAGTATTAGATCTTATGTACCTAAAAAATTAATCACCAATCATATATCTTTATAGATTACCTAAATTTCCATTGAACACTTGTTTTTGTACATCAATCTATGAATGGAGAGCTGAAGAAGATTTATTTTCAAACAGATCTTCACATAAATATCCAAAGTGATGAATTGAAAATTCATCATGATTAAAAACTATTAAACTAGGTAATTCATGCAATCTAGCAACTTCTTTGAAGAAAAACCTTACTACATGTAAGACATTGACAATTATAAAGCAATGCATGAAGTGTGCTAGCTTGAAGAATGTATCAACCACCATAAATATTGAATCATGCCCACGGGAAGTCTTAGGTAAACATAGAATAAATTTCATGCTCAAATCAATCAATGAAACATTTGGGGTGGGTAAGTGGAAGTCCAAAAATTTATTTTGTAGCCATGCCTAGTTGACAAATGTGACATTATGAAATAATATGATTGACATTATGTTTTATGATTTTCTAGGAAACGAACATGATGGTCTAATTTCACCCAAGGTATCTAGTTTGTCCAACATCATATAATTCTCATATGAGAAAATAACCCATATCCAAATATCCATCAATAAATTGAAATTGAACTGATGATCGTGTTATAATGTTCTTAGCAGAGTGACATAAGGCATCATCATATGAAAGATTCTTGTCCTTCGATCTATCAGATATTGATATCATAAAAAAATGTTAATGAAGAATGAATGTAACTAAAGATATAAATTGTCTTGTTCTGCACACTTTCTTGGTCTCTAACCACAAAAATAAACTCTTGAAGATGCAACTCACTTAACATGCCTAAAATTAAAGGGTTTTTATGTAATTGAAGATATTTTGGGGAATAATGGTTAAAATGTAACATAAACTCATGGTAATAGACAATGTCTCTAGTATCCAAGTGTTTGAGACAAAGCATACAAGTCATTATTATAAGTTGTGTACTTTGATTTGTTGAAATAAGCTTTCATTTAAGTTCATCATTGGAGGACCTTGTTGGCTTAGGACATTACTAATGCTAACAATAGAGACAGCATATGATATCTCAAAAACTTTGGTTAAGTTGGGTGATCTCAGAATTACAGTTACAACCATCAATTCTTTAATATAGTCTAAGGTCTTACGCAGATAAGGTGGCCAATAGAACTAACATGTTTCAAGTTTCAACACAATAAGCAATTGAACCATAATTGTGCTAAATCCCTTAATAAATCTACCATAAGTAGCTAAACAATAAAAGTTATGTACATCATATATTGACTTGGTAGACCAATCTAGGATTGCCTTAAACTTAATAGAATATGTAGAAGTCCCATTTGTTGGGATCACAAAACTAAAGAAAGTGACCTTAGGTTGTATAAAGGAACATATCTTTAAATTGATAAAGAACTTTTTACCTCAAATAACACATCTTCTAATCTTCATTATTGTGGGATCTAGTGATCATATATCTTACGACCTCTAAATGATCCTAAGCTTCATCACAATATATTGGGCATATCCAATCCAGGAATGATTGTCTCCTTTTTTTATATGGACCATCACTCATATTAACTTCATGCCTAGTAGACTTAAGACTAAAGAATGATGAGGGCATTTAGGTGCAAGCTGACATGCTTAATTCCATTTAAAGGATCTTGGTCCATTAGAATCTCTGGCAGCTGCTATGCCTATGAGTATAAATGATAGTCTTAAGAAAGGGTTGTGCTTGTCTAATTGGCTATCTAGACTATGCAAGTGTAGCAATACTAGATTTATGCTGGTCATAGGAGAGATCTATTCATATTTGACTTTATTTAAAAAAAAAAAATCAACTTTTTTTGCTTTTTGAAAGATTTTCTCTGATGGAGCAGGTTTTTGTGGTTCTACTTCAATTTAAATATTAAATCTCAAGCTGTCTATTCATTTAGTTTTCATATCCTAATCAAGTTTACTAAGTTTAGGAAATTGTTGTATCTGAACATTATGAATTTTGGTAAGCAATTGTTGTATATGATATGCAGTAAGTATTTTGTCCTAACTTATGTTTTATTTCTTCCCAATTATTTTTGGTTGTTTGTCTACATGCTATATCTTCAGTATTAACTTGTTTCCAAAAATATTTATTAAATCCTGGTAATTTAGCATTGAACTAAGGAACTTTCAAATTTTGAGTTCAAAGTATTTTATTACCACTAATTATGGCCATGGTCATGGCGTGCAATGTCTCGTTTCTAGCTGGTCAATGAGGGGGATATAACCAGTATCCTTAGGAAAAGCATCATGATAGTGTTCTTTGTCTTTGTTCAAGGATCCAAGGAGGATTTACTCGAGGTGAAGAACAGGGAGATTCTATGTGATAAGAAATTTCTTCAATTTTCTCATCTTAGTTCCCAACATATGCAAACCTAGGAATAACAATAGATGCCATATTTTGAGTAAATTGCCTCATTTAATTAAAATGTGTGAGCTGAACAGGGATCAAAATTTATCTTATAGGATTATGCCAACTATTATTATTGTGCTTTGTAACTCTTTTACTTATTATTAAATGAGTGTTTATACTGCTGTCTGCTACTGCAAGTTTATGATTTGTATGGAAAATTCGTGGTGGAAAGCCCTAACCCTCATATTTCCCCTTTCTGTGTCTTCCCAATTATGGGCAACAAACTTTTGGTACACTGCATCCATCCAAGCCATTTTCTTAGAAGAGAACAGATTTGGTAAAGTTGAATGGAGGATTTTTTTTTGTGTGCGCGCATGTAGATGGAGCTTAAGATATAAATTTTGTGCATTTTTGAAGTACCTACCTGTTCTCTGTACTGGTAGACTAACGAAAAAAAGTGTTGATTACATAGTGATAGGAAATATAGGAATAAACCTCAGTATGAGTTTTAGGTTTTCTTTTTGTGTCGAATTTGATTGTGTCAATCAATCAAGTTGCACTGTTGCCTCATACCTCAATTTCATTAGTTGAGCTCGTCGGGGATTGCGGGGGGTCCTCACCCTGGTTGGGGTTGGATACAGGTCAAAACTGCACAGACAATTTCAAGCTCTCCAATCTTAAGTAATTTAGAACAATATTGATGGAGTGTAATTTTAATAGTAATAGATCTATTTGCATGAAGTAAGAAGAAAGGTTGACTCTAATATATTCTGGAGATCCGAAGTTTCAAATTATGAAAGATATATCTTTGCAAAAATAGGGATATGATAATGCTTATATTCAAGTCATTAGGGATATGTATATTGGAGCTGTTACTTATGTTCAAACACAAGGTGGTTTGACCAAGTATTTTCCAATTTCAATTGGATTACATCAAGGACCAGCCTTACGCCCATATCTTTTTGCTTTAGTCATGGATGTTCTTACCAGAGATTTGCAAGAGAATGTTCTGGTGTATGCTTTTTGCTGACAATATTCTTCTTGTTGATAAGGCTAAATAGGGAGTTGAAGGTAAACTTGAATTATGGAGGTCAACCTTAGAGTCTAAAGGTTTTCGTTTGAGTGGATCTAAAACCAAATACATGGAGTGTAATTTTAATAGTAATAGATCTATTGGGGGGTTTGTGATTTTGAGTGATCAATTCATTAATAAAATTACACGTCTTAGATATCTTGGGTCTATTGTTCAAAGTGATGGTGAAATAGATGTGGATGTTTTTAGTAGAATTCAAGTTTGATGGATGAAGTGGAGGAATGCATCGGACTTGTTGTTTGATAGAAAAGTACTACTCAAATTTAAGGAAAAATTCTATAAGATAGTTGTTAGACCTGCAATGCTTTAAGGCGCAGAATGTTGGTCATTAAAAGAGAAGCATAATATTAAGTGTTGCAGAGATGAGGATGCTCAGGTGGATGAGTGGCTTTGCTCTTAGAGACAAGATACGAAATGAGCATATACGTGAAAATGGAGTATCTCCAGTGGCAGATAGTATTAGAGAGAGTCGCCCTAGATGGTTTGGTCACATAAAATGATGGCCTTCCGATGACCTGGTTAGGAGAGTAGATGTATTAGATTTAACCTATGTTAAGAAAGGTAGAGGTAGACCTAAAAATACTTGGTTATAAAGTATTGGAAATGACATTTCTTTATTAGATCTAAATGAGAATTTGACTCTTAATCGGGCATAATGGAGAAAAAGAATTCATGTAGCCGACCTCCCGATAAATGCTTGTTGTTGTTGTACGAACAGAAAATTATCATATGAAAGGAATTTCCCCATCTACATACAATACTTTAGGGTCCTTTAATTCACGTTTATAGCCTGGTGCCATGATATGCGTGCTTCTTGATAGATACTGGCTGATGAGGACGCTCCGTTTCTATCGAGCAAAAAAGTAGAAGTGCTTCCGTAACTAGTTCTCTCTTTTTTTCCTGGAAAATTACTAGCATTAGAAAGCATCATGACTCCAACCATTTTATTGCTTAGTTTGAGCCACTCACATTTGCCAATGATTTCTGTGGACTTTCATTTCTATCTGGTCTTTCCTTTGTGTTCACGTCTTAAAGGCTTCATTCGATGTTGTTCTTCTTCTGTTTTCTTTTTCATGAAAGTACCATATCACAATTACCATTGGTATGCAGTAACTTTTTATAGAAAGTTGTATATAAAATATGGTCATCTTCCATTACTTAATGGCTATGGGAACTTTTTTTAGAGAAATTTGTTTCTATATGAGAAAGGCAACACGACCTTAAGAAATGAAGTGACTGTTTGGGGCTTCAGAACTTCTTTTTTATTTTTTCAGAGAGCTGCACAGTTATGCTTGGCTATAATTTATTTTATATATATATTATGATAAGAAATATTTTCTTACAATCAAATTTAGTAGAATGTGATAGCGATAATAAAATTTTTATTTATCTTTTTTATAAAAGAAAATTTGTAATATACAAGTTTTAAAAAAATTGGTTTTTCTGCAAGAATTCTACATCCAACTTTACAAACAGATGCAACTGACCCAACAAAGGGATCATATTAAGGGTTTGTTTGGGATAACTTTCTGGTTGTTTTGTTTTTCAGATAATTACAAAAATTTCGTTTGACTATTATTTCCTCGTTGTTTTTAAGAAATGTTTGTGCCGGAAAGCTATTTTCTGCTACTATAGTAACGAGGTTGATTTCTTCACATCAAGTTCATAACCAAGTTTATAAAATGCTACGGTCATCCTAAATCTCGCGAATGTTATCTATTGCTTTCAGCTCATTGTTTTGTTGCTAACTTTGCAGAAAGAATGGAGAGATAGTAAGGATGATTTTAAGAAGAAAGTTAGGCGCATTGTGAGGCAATCCCAGGAGATGCTATGATCATATGGGTGTAGCAAGCCAAATTACAAATCGCTTACTCTCTGCTTTTAGCCAGAAAGATGCTCGTGGGAGTCCTGTCCTGTTGCTTAGTGTCTTTTTGATTACTTTCTTCTCTATATCTTCTGTTTAGAATTTCTTGAGGTTGGGCATCTTAAAAAAGGAGGGACTTTACTCTTTGGTTATAATAGAGAAATCGCAGGTTTCATGTTTCATATGGTTGATGAATTGAACTGAGATTTATATTGTGAGATCTGATGAGTGTCTAAAAAGAGTTGCCGCTCTCTGCTTCTTTCATAGATCATTGAATTGTTGATGCATGCTGGCATGGAAAAAGAATAACGAACTTTTTTTTTCCTTTCTAACCAAATTTTTTGGTGTGCAGCATCAGCACCATACTACTTTAGTAACAACCTTGTAATATTTTACAACAGTTTTATGCGAAAACTCGAAAGAGAGGAAAACCAATGGGATTGACCCAGTTGAAATGATTTTGATAGTATGTCGCTGGTTACAATTGATTGACCCAGTTGAAATGATTTTGATAGTATGTCGCTGGTTACAATTGATGCCTTTTTCCATAATTGGAGGTGTTAATATATCATAGTAAGATATGAACTATGGAGGATAACCTTCAATGTTGAAGTTAGAGGAGTTTTGATGCATTGAAGTTATCTTTAATAGATCGTTATTCAATCATTCTCATTGTAAGGGGGATTAGGGACCAAAAAGCTTAGCATAAGCCTTAGTGTCAATGCCAAACATCAACATTAGCATTGACATATAGAGTTGTCCTTATTGAGAATGATGTGCATTGATGTTAGTGCCGATGACATCGATCGACCTTATTGGGTATTAAGGCTTTCAACATTGGTATAGATGGTGTGCATTCACCTTATTGGTAGGTAGTTATGTGTATCGAAGTTGGCGTTGATAAAATGCATCAACCTTATTTGTAATGACATGTATCAATGCTAGTGTTAAATGGTGTGCATAAATGTTGTTTGATAATCAAGTGATGGTAGACATGTGATAATGGCGATGTAGGGTTTGTAAAATTTTTATGGTGAAGGAAACAATTTGATTAGTGATCCCTTAGGGTGGTGGTACAAGGATTATTTTAGTGTTGGTTAGATTTTTATTTAGGGCTTGGACAAATTTAGCATTAAAAATTATAGGCTACCAAAGGGTATAGGAAAAGGAGAAGAAACTCCAAATCAAAGGTTTGAGATATTAGATGACTAATGATAATATCTTATGAATTTTAAATTAGTGGTTAAGAAGTTGTGATATTTTTAATTCAGTTGTTCGTAATAAAAAAAATTATCTTATTGTATTGAGATTTTAGCAAGAATATATTAGGATTGTTGAGGAGTTGAGGCCTTCGGAGGATATGAGTGATATTGGAGAATATTTGAGAGAGTTTTGAATATGTTGGATGTGTTTTGGGGTTGAGGGAAGATAAGATGGGGCCTATACATAGAAGAGAGAATTGCTTTTAGAAAGAAAAGGAATAAGCGTGAGAAGAGATATCTAAGACCTCATCAAAGCGCAAGGGGATCAGCTTCTATGCTTCACTATAGAATAGAGTTGCCACCAAGTATTTCTACAAAAAATGTGCACAAGCAAAAGAAATTTTGATACAATAAATATAGAAGTACAAAACAAGATCATATTTATAGTCCCATTTCAAACTTAGATAACTTTAGAAAGCTATAAGAACCAATAGAATAGTAATATATTGATTGATGACGTATCCTAATACACAATAAAAGATGAATAAAATAAATTTTAAAGCTTCAAAACAATATAAAAAATTTAAATTGGCACAAAAGGAAAGTAGAGTAGTCATAAAGATTTTCATTTTGTTGGTTGATATGACCCACCTACCTATTAAGGGACCTTAAAGTAAGCTTATTAATTATTCTCAAAAAAAAAAGAAAAAAAAAAGGGTCATCCATGATAACATGGAGTGTTGTGTATGATGAATGATTTAAATTTTAATGCAAAGTCTTTTTTTTTTTTTTTTTGTGATATTTCCATTGGTCTTTATCATAGTGTCGCATGAGCTCCATCATACCTAAAAAAAAAAACTCTACTATGTAGAGATAAAGTCCATGTACTCATCAATAAGACTTGAGGTAAACTTCTCTATGTCTTCTGTGGTCATTCAAGTGTCCTCAAAAGAAGGTTGCTTTTTTCATATATAATTAATTTTTTGGGTTATGTGCATGTTGGTAGGGAGAGTTTTTTTAAAAATGATGCCGTCAATATCCAAAAATCATGGGATATGAGAAACATGTAAACTTGAACTTATGTCTCTTAAAATAGAGGGATAAAGCTCAAGGTGAATTTGAATTAAGACATGATCATCATCATTATATTTCTTAATTAGAAGAACATTTAAAATTTATTGCATTTGTATATTTATTATTACTTAATTAGATTTGTTAGTATAAATTATAAAAATTTTGTGCAAATGTGAATGTAGCATCCAAAATGAATGATGAAGAACATCTACACGATCAATTGATTTTTGCCTTATAGCCATAACTTTTTTTTTTTTTAATAAATTCTAGAATAGTATTATTATATGCAAACTTAAAAGTAGGCAAATGCAATTTTCAAGTGCCAATATTCTTATATACTAAATACCTTAGCAAGTTGTCTAAAAATTTATTAACAACTTCCATTTGATTATCTGTTTGTAGGTTAAATGTAGATAAAATTTTAATTATGTTCTAGCCTTCTAGGTACTTTTCATATTATTTTTTAATAATAACAAAATTAATTTAAAATATATGTGAAACTATTATTAATGATGACCCATAAGTATTAACATTTTCTTTGTTAAAGAAAATGGCTATGTGGGAGGCGAAGCATCATTAGTTTTTGAACATCATAAAAAGATATCTCATTTTGGAGAACCTATCAACAACCAAAAATAATATCATATTTAGTTCAATAACAACAATCGATAGGAGGCTCAGAAGTAGGGGTGTCAATTTCAGGTCATGCGTCGGGTTCTGGTCGAACCCAAAATTGATCCGGTATTATTCCGGTCAACCCGACACAACCCAAATAACCCGGTGACAACAAAAAAATGCCAATTTTGGGTCCAAAAATAGGTCAATATCTGTTTTTTGAGTAAAAAAGGGTCAATCTTGTGTTGCCGGGTCAAAACGAGTTTTTGGGTAAAAAACAAGTCAGTTCCAGGTCAATTTCGGGTCAAAGGGTCAACACGAACCCGACTCAATTTTTGAAATGGGTCGAATTGTTGAACCCGAACCCGACCTGTTTCGGGTTCGGGTTGACCCTAACCTGAAATTTTCAGGTTGGGTTCGAATCGGGTTTTTGGCTTATGTTAAATATTGAGAAAATTATTAGGTCCGTACACCAGACCTACAGATACGTCAGGACTCCAATAAAATATTGACATGCGGAATGTACACGTGTCCGTGGAATTTTAAGTCAAGCGCGCGTAAAGTGCAGGTAAAGTGCTAGTAAAGCGCAATCAAAGCACATTCAAAACGCAGTCAAAGTGCAATCCACATGTCAAATTTTAATTGGATATTTGAACCTAATTTACAAAATATTGACACCCCTAGCTAGAAGAGCAATATACTTGCCAACTTTTACTTAGATATTTTGAAAATTTTAAAAGTAAAATAATAAGTAATAATATGTTTAATATCTCTTTTAGGAAGGGCCAAAAAATATTCATTCTACTAGCTTAATGATTTTGTTATTGCTAATGTGTCCCGATATACCATTAAAATGAAGCACAATGATCAAGAAATCTAGAAGAGATGATATAGAGATTCACTATAGAAAAATTGCTTATTACCGGTGGACAAAGCCCACCTGTAACAATGATAATATGCCAGAAATTATATGTTTTGACAGATTTTTTACAGTAAATCGTACGTCGGAAAGTCGATTCTGATGGAAATTATCCACCGGAAACATTTCCGGTAGACTAACCGGTGGAAAAAGGGAACTAGAAACGTTGTTTCCCTGGTATGAGTTATTATGACATTTTATCCGCATAAAATTTCGGAGGAAATTTGTCACCGGTATTTCCGGTGAATTATCCATTAGATTATTCCGCCGGACATATAACTAAAGAGAATCCGCCAGAAATAGCGGTGGAAAATTTCCGCCGGAGTGTCAATACATTTTGTCGTATAGTTTTTCCCGACGAATAATCCGTCAAAAACTTGTAAAAAAAAAAAAAAAAAAACAGCCTTCCCTTTTAGGAAAATATTTTCTACAACGCAAGAGAGATATCATATTTATCTCCTTTCCTCCTTGTTTGGTCCCCTCTTCAGTAAAAAATGAGAGGTATATTTATAGTTTTCTGAGAGTGACATGACTAGTAAATAAAAAGAAGAACAATTATAAGTTGGAAGTGTTTCGAATGCATGGCCGATATCAACTCATTGATAAAGTTTGCTGAAATAAGAGTTCTGATGATCCTAGATTTATTCAAAAGTTTCAAATCTAAATTTGCCTTGAGATTCGTGCCAATCATAAAAATTATTTGAAGATATATCAGTTATAAATACATATTATTTTGTATTAAAAAGTAAAAAAAAAAAATAATTTGACTTTTAGTTTTTTTAATTTTCATTGGCAATGAATGAGGTGAGGCTATTTCGTGATAATTTAGAAAATTTTGGGAAACCAAATGCAGTAACATTTGGCAAAAGAAATGCAACCTACTAAGATGTCAAACTTATGAGATTTTATTTTAATATTTATATGAACTATGATGTTTTTGTTCACATCAAGTATATTTGAACAAACTAATGCATGTTTATTGATTTGTAGATGAATGGTGGAAGATATTCGGCTATAGTGCACCAAATTAACAGAAAGCAACTATTAGAATTCTTAGTCAGACATCATCTTCATCAGGTTGTAAGAGAAATTGAAGTGTGTTTGAGCAGATTTATACAAAAAGGCGAAATTATCTTGAGCATCAAAGGCTAAATGATATTGTATATGTTCATTACAATCTCAATTTAAGAAAAAGGTACTATTTGAAATTACTTTAAATATTTTTTTAAATAATGATGCACATCTTATTAATAAAAAAATTTTATAACAATTATGTATGTTACAGTTTAGAAAAAGAAGTTATAATCCTTCGGATTATACAAGTATTGAACTTATTGACTTTTGGATCTTTGATGATGAGTCAACTCCAGAATTGCATCTAGAATACTTGAAGACAGAAATTTACAAAGATGATGCAATTCATATAGATATAGAACCAAACATAACATAAATTAGACCAACACCAAGTAAAATTACAAATTAACTTATATATTTTGAGTGTAATATAAAATATAGGCTTATTTGTTCACATTAATGATTTGTAGATGAAGGCAACTTAGCTAATATATGTGATGAAGATGACATACCTTGTGAGGATGCAGAAGCATTTGGGATGCAAGATTTTAGTGAAGGAGACTTTGGGAATACATCTTTTGATCACACAAATTTAGTTAATGATTATTAGATTCACTAAAAGTATTTTGAGTTTTAAGTTTTTTTATGTAAACTGATATAAACAATTGAATGACAATTATTACTTTTTTATCTTTATGATATTAGTTTCCGACTTTATTATCTCTATGTTTAGTTAGATATGAAAAATGTAATGTAGAGTGAATATATATAGGAAAATTTCTGATTTATTTTATAATATTTAATAATATTGTTATTTATTACGTCATCCAGTTCGACCCCGGTTCGACCGGTCGAACCGTGAATCTCTCTTTCTTCCGATTCATTGTTCGGTCCGATTTTCACAACCTTTATTTATTGTTCATTAATTTCTAATTTTACTATTTATTTAGTTAATTGTAAATACTATAATAAATTATAATTTAAATATTAAATTTTTTATAGAAAGCACAAAATAAAATTTGATTTTCTAAATAAAACCAAAATTCATTTTGCATTTTCTATAAAATGCACAAATTGGATTTCAGTTTTCTTAAAAAACCAAATTCAATATTGCGTTTTCTTAGAAATCCTTTTTTTTTTTTTTTTCGATTTTCATCTTTTTAAATTTCTCTATAATTACATTATTTTCCTTATTAAATCAACCATAATGATCCTTCTTAAAAATTTGCCAATGTTCATGGCATGGGAATAGGAGGAGAGTAATGGTAGGGGATCTAAAGAATCCATATACAATTTCAAAAGTATTAAGACGGTTTAAAGGTGATAAATCCAAATGATGATTCAGAGGTCAATTTATATGATGTCAATTCATTAGTGGTCAAAAAGATCATAATAGAGGGCTAATACACAATATTAATAGGCTAACTTTGCCCATATCCATACAACTACCATCATAAAATATTGTACATCATACAACAGAAAATCCAAACCCAAGAAATGGAGAAATTATTCTTTGCAGATACTTGATGCCTCAAATACCAATCAGAACGTGCCACATAACTCAGTACACAGCAGTATAGAGCATTGATACCAAACAAAAAAATGACGTGACACATTATGATTAATCTCCGAACGCCATTTGGTGTCCGCACAGAATAATTTTTCCAAGAAATGACATAATAATACAAAGAGCAAAATATAACTAGACTAAAAAAACCCAAGAATACTAGGGTCCAATATAAAAATATATACATGGTATCGATGAGAAGTTATTGACATCATGACTCCCAGCTCCAGTCAAAATGTGTTTCACATCAACAGGCAACAGAAATTGTTCTACAAAGTTTCAAACCAACAAATAACTACGTATGTTGTCTATTTAAGAACAAACAAAATGAAAATTTACCAACGAAGCAAGTCAATTTCATATTTTGAAAAAGAAAAGGAAGGCAACTCATCTTGAAATGCTGCAATTTTATTAGCAATGGAAGAGGTAGTAGATCCATTGATATCAAAGAAAGATTTAACAAACGATTTGAGAGGATTTTGAATCGAAGAAGTGATTAACAAATCTTATCCACAATACAACTTCCCCAGAAAATGCCAAAGTTTTTATATTTACAAGAACTCAAGAAGATAAATATAAAAGAGTCAAGTGTCTTTTCTAGGAACATCACCTTGCATCTTCAAGTTGGTGTCTTTGTTCTTTTCCATGACCGACTTTATCCCTTCTTGATAACCTTGTATGAAGCTTTTAAGGGCATCTCTATAAGCAGAAGCGCGAGTCATGTAAAGCCGCTGCAGAGCTGGCCTTAAGGTTTCCATGCCACCTCGTGCTGCCACTGCAAGATCCTCCAACGTGGAAGGCTCTTCATTTTTAGAACTGGCATTTCTCCCCTGATCATTATTGTCATTTTTCTTCTTCTTATAGTCATTGGGTCTTAAATCAGGGCCAATATCCCTAACCCAACTAATTGCATACAGCCTAGAAGCTTCTTTTAAAATTAGCCAGCGTTCCATCCATGTAAGCTTTCTGCGTTTCTTTATATGAGGAGGATCAGGTAAAGAGGAGGGGAATGCGATTTCCTTGAGATCATAACGGATGTAATCATACACTTTCCTACTGACTGTCCTCAATTTCATACTTCTGCCAAATTCTTTCCGCTAGAAGTATGAACAGATCTTTGAACAGCCGGATCCTGCACGAATCTAAAAGAACATCAACAAATTATTCCTCTACTCCTGTTGGTATTTTTTATAAATTTGGCGTATGTGAGTTAACCGCTTACTCAGCTTCAGCTGCAGACAAGAACTTATGATTGAAAATAAAAGAAAAAAAAAAAACCTTTTTGTTGGTAAGTATTCAGAAAGAAGATTCACTCAATTTAAAAATTTAGAAGTCTTGAAATATTATACAAAATGAAAGGGCCAAGTAAAGTTTGTTGCTCCTGTAAGGTTTTTAATGCCTGCTGTATAAAAAAATACATCATCATTCTTTTCCAATTATTCGGTTAGCTTTACGAATTCCCATATTCTTCAATTATTTGAGTTCAAGCTATATGAGATGACCATAATTTATGAGAATTTTATTGCACAACTTTTAGTCATGTCACAATCAGTCCACACTTAGACTCCTTTCTAATTTTTTCCATGTTAATTTTATCTATTCGTATATAAATACATCATTTATCCTTGATTTTTGACATAGATAGAAATAGGAGGATCATTTCTATTAAAAAAAAAAAACTTTATAAGCTCTTTTCCCTTTTTTTTATTAGAGGCAGTTTAATAATTAATATCATTTAGTCTTTGGGTTCTTCTCTATAAAATACCTAAATCTTATATAAGAGAGGGTAGCTTTTTTATTTTCAGAAAATTTATTTCAGGCTATCTTGAGAATTAATAGATATTATGATTCGTACGAAGATAAATATTATATGCATTCAGGAAATTAAATGGGTTGGAGAGAAGGCTAAGGAGATTAATAGTTTAGGATTTAAACTATGATGGGTAGGAGACGTACTATAAATAATATAAGTGTGATTATAGAAGAATTAAGTGAATATGTCATATTTTTTTACTATAGGAGAGAATTATGGAGCATAGGTTGTGACGTGATATTAATATTTCTCAAAATCAATTTGGATTCATATCACGTAGGTCAACTATGGAAATTATCATTTATTGAGAGGTTTGATAGAGAAGTATATAGAGAATAAGGAGAATCTACATGATATTTATTGATTTATAGAAAGCATATGATAAAGCTCCAAGAGAAGTGCTATGGAGAGTTCTTGAAAAGAAAGGGTTAATAATGCTTATATTCAAGTTATTAAGGATATATATGCAAGAACTGTTACTTGTGTTCAAACACAAGGTGGTTTGATCAAGTATTTTCCTATTTTAGTTGGATTATATCAAGGATCTGCCTTAAGCTCATATCTTTTTGCTTTAGTTATGGATGTTCTCACTAGATATTTGCAAGAGGTTGTACCCTGGTGTATATGCTTTCGCTGATGACATTCTTCTTGTTGATAAGACTAGAGAGGGAGTTGAAGGTACACTTGAATTATTGAGGTTAACCTTAGAGTCTAGAGGCTTTCGTTTAAGTAGATCTAAAATTGAATATATAGAGTGTAGTTTTAGTAATAATAGATCAAGTGGGGGATTATGACTTTGGGCAATCAGGTCATTAGTAAGAGTACACATTTTAGATATCTTCGGTATATTATTCAGAGTGATGCTGAAATAGATGAGGATATTATTAGTAGAATTCAAGTTGAATAGTTGAAGTGGAGGAATGCTTTGGGCTTGTTGTTTGATAGAAAAGTTCCTCCCACACTTAAAAAAAAAATTCTATAAGATGGTGGTGAGATCTGCAATGCTTTATGGTGTAGAATGATAGCCATTGAAAGAGAAGCATAATATTAAGTTAAGTGTTGCAAAGATGAGGATGCTCAGGTGGATGAGTGACTTTACTCTTAGAGACAGGATACGAAATAAGCATACATGTGAAAAGGTTTGAGTAGCTCTAGTGAAAGATAAGATTAAAGAGAGTCATCTTAGATGGTTTAGTCACATAAATGACTGCCTTCCGATGACATAGTAAGGAAAGTAGATGTATTAGATTTTACATATGTTGTAGAGGTAGACCTAAAAAGACTTGGTTATAAAATATTAGAAATGACCTTAAATCACATTTTTATTAGATTTAAATAGGAATTTGACTCTTAACAGGACAAATAGAGAAAAAATATTCATATAGCCGACCCCACATAGTGAGATAAAAGCTTGATGTTGATGCATCTTGATAATAGGGTGGATTACCAGCGTTCAGGATTTTGCCAAGATTGAGGAGAGGGATGAGGAATCATAATGGAGTTCAATATTTTGCCAAGATTGATTGCAAAATCTCCTCTCTCTTCCTTGTGGTTGTCCCTTCCTTCTCGTGGAAGCATTATCTTGGATTGAGCCATTTTTAGCAATTATGAGAGTAAAAATATGGCTTGGTCTACTTGTTGGGTTAAATTCCATCCACCCAAAACTGGTTCCAGGCCTTCCAGCTGCTCACCTTAGTTGTCCCTATTGGGATCCTACATTTTGGGTGCTTCTTTCTCGTAAATGAAAAGGTTGTGGAGGAAAATAGCCTGATGGCAACTCTGTCCATATTTTTTTATGAATCTACAAGCATGTGATAGTAGTAATTCTGAGATTTTAGGATCTTGGTATGATCCCAATCGCTATAATCTTGAGGCAACGGTGAGGAACCATCATTGACTTCATTACCCATGAAGGAGAAAAATATATTGGGGAGAGAAGTGATTGTAGGGTTTCCAACATTACTCGTGAAAAACAGTGGCTTCCCCGCCATGCCATGTCGGGAGCAGGAGTGTGGTATTGAAATTTTCGAGTAGAGGCATAGGGAGTGGACATAGGTCAAGAGACCAAACCACTATTGGTTTGCATTTTTCTTTAGTTTTATTTTCTTGCAATTTATTTCCTCCAATCTTTTGGTTATATGCATTGTTGTGAAAAATTGTTGAAAATCTAGTTTGAAATTTAAAAAATAAATTCTATAATAATAACATTTTGCTTGTAATTAAATTCTTGTTTTATTAGATTGATCTTCAAAATATTTTAAGTTATTGTTTAGGCTTAGGGAGTGGACGAAATGAGCATATTCACGAAAATTTTGGAGAAGTTCCAATGACAGATAAGATTAGAGAGAGTCACCTTAAATGGGTTTGGTCATGTAAAATGTCGGCCTTCCGATGACTCTGTTAGGGGAGTAGATGTATTAGATTTGGCCTATGTTAAGAAAGGTAGCGGTAGACTTAAAAAGACTTGGTTATAAAATATTAGAAATGACCTTTCTTTATTAGATGTAAATGAGAATTTGACTCCTAATAGGACACAATGGAGAAAAATGATTCATGCAGCTGACCCTATATAGTGAGATAAAGGCTTGATGTTGTTGTTGTTGTTGTATTGTTCATACTTTAATTGGTTTGAAAAATATTAAAAGAAAATTTTATATTAGTGTTTCTCTAAACGTTTCCGCATAAGTTTTATATTTTTCAATACACACCAATTCACCCATCCCTCTTGGGTGTGTTATATAGTTTAGATTAGCATCAAACCACTTTCACTAGCTTGGACCACTTGCTCAGAAAACTCATTCCGAGCACTCACCAACCTAATAATCACTAGCCAAGAGCACTTTCCATAGATATTCCTCGAAGGAAGCCAAACCCACATCAAAGATATCGTTGTCCATGTGTAGCCATAGTGCTGCCCATATGTATGTAACACTCAAATCATGCATTATTTACTATATCTCTAGATGTAGCCTCCCTTGTAGCAGCTTTTCCAACCTTATAAATAAGGAGTTGAAAGGCATTTTTGACATCTTTATGTTATTTTCAGTATTCACACTATTCACAGAGAGCAGTGGTTTCTAAAGCTCTTCTCTTCATTCAATCACTCATCCTTCCTTCCTAGTCCTATCTGCCTAGCTAGACTTGCCAGTAGGTACAAGGTGTCACCCCCAAGTAAATTTGAATCCAACAATCTAGAAGACAGCTGATAAAAAAATGTAGAATACGAGGGAAAAAGTGTGCTGTGTATTTTTTTTTTTTTTTTTTATGATAAGTTTATGTTCATATTCTAAAAGGCTATGTGAGCTACATGGATTCAACAAATGCATATATTTTGGTGAGATGTATCTTACTTTCTTTGTTTTATGTACATATTTATTTGCATAGTGATGGCTTATCGATGCGATCTAAGAGTTCTTATATTTTTCATGGAGTTGTAATTCTTTCATCATTTTAGACATGAAAATCAAAAAATAAATTATGATGATTTAGATAAGTAAAAGCTGTCATGGCCTATTTAATTAGGCAACAAAGTTTCAAAAACATAACAATTAGATAGGGTAACATTTCTAATTTTGATATGGCCAAATTCAATTGTACAAGGTATGGGCAATTAATATCTACCAAAATAAATCAAATTAGCTAAAATCTTTGAATACATTTAATTTTTCACCAAACAAAATATGATTATATAATTTTTACAATCACTGATCATGGGAGAATCTAAATCCCACAAGCAACAAAAATGCTAGTGAAGATACTACCTATGTTTTTTATATCAATCTCATGATATACATCTTACAAGCCAACCGTTAAACTCTCAACTTTAACATGGTGAAGGGGCATTCTTATCCATTAATAATTGGGTAAGAATACACCTTAATTGAAAAATAACAACCTATGAAAGGGAGGTTAGTTCAAAAATGTATCAATAATCGATCAATATAGTGCAAGCAGGAACAGTCATGAAGCAATACTAGACCATGATATTGTTGAAGAAATAAATGCACGTGTCAATTAGATGTATGCAACAACAACAATAAACATTTATCCCACTATGTGAGGAATTAGATGTATGTAACAATAAAAATAATATCAACTTTCAATCATGTCAATGTCATATCAACAATTTTAGTTGACTAGAAATTAATCTACATAAGACGACATAAAAACAATGAAGCTAAAATTGAAAAAATCATCATTCTTAAATAGTCTATTGACATCTTCTCTATCACATTGAGAAGATGTCTTCTCAATGAGGTACCGAAGAGACCTATCAATGCTAATATGAATCTGTGAGCTTTAATGGGACCATTGATCCAAGCAATGCGGCCCATTAGTCAGTAATAAATAAATCAGCTTGACAATATATTGATCATACAAATAAGAATATATCATCTCCCGTAGAATAATAATATTTCTATATTAACAAGCAAAAGTATCAGGCTCATTAAGCAACATAACCATAATGAATATGTAGGATTCCAACATGCTTAATAATACGCCTTACGTTGTAATAAAATATGTAACAATAAGCATGCTCGGTTACACTATTAACATGTAGTCAATAAACATGCACATGCAACTATATAATAATCAACCCAACTTTAAAAAGTACGTGCACTAGCAACAGAACATAAGTTAATAAACTTACTAATTAATGATAGAACAAGCTGGCTCAAACCGTCAAACGCACCAAAAGTCGTCTTGGGCACTCGTCATTACTTCACCTTTCGGTACAAAACTGAAATAGAGAGTACTACAACAACAATAACAACAACATCAAGCCTTTATCCCACTAGCCTTTGTCCCACTACGTGGGGCCGACTATATGAAACAGAGAGTATTGCAAAGCCTAAATTCAAACATGTCAATCAAGCAAAGTTTAATATAATATAACAATAAGAGTACGCAAGACATCTACCTACTACATGATTAAATTGTATTTTCTTTCACATGTGAACATTCTCTTATGAAGGTTATTCCAAAACCTAAATATTCAATAAGTGCTATACTAAGCAAATTGTAGACTCATACACCACTTTACCAACTATCTAGTCATGATTCAACCCAAAGAATTATATAAAAATCTAAACAAGCCTTCATGCGTACAACAAATAACTAATTAAGTTAATAGCATTGAGTTATGTAGTAGTAAATTCTGGCTAGATAAATTTAGCATTGACAACCCTTAAACTATCTTGACAATAATCCTTACCCAACTATGATTTACCATTAAATCCCGAGTTATTCATCTGTTAAAACCAAATAAAATTATAATTTCTACTTAAACGTGAAAGGGCTTCAAAATAAAATCAAATATAACAAACAAGTTATTAGTTAGGAATGGCTGAAGTGTTGAGCAGCATGGTGGTCATAGAAACAAATCAAAGACAATATTCAAATATGAAGTTACTTAAGATGCCATCCAATGTAAGGATAGCTGAAAGTGTTGAGCACTATAGTGATCATATCAACAATTCAAAGTAAATAACCAAAATGAAGTTGATTAAAAAACAAATCATTCTTGCATTCTGATACGCCTTAGGTTTCACAAATTAGGGTTTGCCCTAATTTTCCTTCAAAGATGATATTTCTCCACCAAATCAAAGTTAAACCAAAACAAGAAGTATGAGAAGAAGAACAAGAGAACTTTGCATTAATCTTCAAAAGAAACACAAGAAAGAGCTAGTCCACTTCGAGAAGGACCAAATCTTTCAAAAGAAACCCTAAAAACAAGAAGGAAATGAGAAAGAGCTTTACTTCACATGATGCCCCAAAATAAACCCTAATGGCTCTTTTCATACAATCTCACAATCTCCCCTTCATCCCTAAATTGCCCCCCATCATCCACCCTCCATTTTCCCCCCAAAATCTGGCCGCCCCCCTTGATGCCCAAGGATTCAAGTGGGTGGGCCCACCGTGAACCCCTCCCCTTGCTCACCTGGTTCGGCCGCCCCTCCCCCTTGCTCGCCTGAACCGGCCGTCATTTTTGAATAGCCAACACAATGGCCATCAGTTCCCGCTCATAAACTGATTTCAGCCTTGCTCTAGTAGATAAGATCCTGCTGAAGAAGGCAATCGGCCTACGATTCTACATGAGTACTGCTCCCAAACCTACTCCTGAAGCGTCAGTCTCCACCACAAACTGCTAGGTGAAATCTAGAAGTGCTAACACAGGAGCACTAGTCATGGCTTCCTTCAGAGTCTTCATGGCTTCCTCTGCCTTCTCTCCCCATTGAAAGTTGTCATTTTTTAACTGATCAGTCAAAGGACCTGCTATGGAACCATAACCCTTGATAAACCTCCTATAGTAGCCAGTAAGTCCCAAAAATCCCCGTAGGCCTTTAAGGGATTTTGGTGTAGGCCACTTCACCATGGCCTCTATCTTGGTGGGGTCAGCAGCCACCCCACTCTCTGAAATGATGTGTCCCAGATACTCCACCTCCTTCTGAGCGAAAGAACACTTCTTCTGGTTGGCATATAGCTGATGCTCCATTAAGGTCGTGAGTACCACCCCAAGATGGGCGATATGGTCCTGCAGAGACTTGCTATACACCAATATATCATAAAAAAAACTAAAACAAACCTCCTCAAGTAGGGCTGGAAGACCTGATTCATCAGGGCTTGGAAGGTGGAGGGAGCGTTAGTGAGCCCGAACGGCATCATTAAAAACTCATAATGACCTTCGTGTGTCTGAAACGCCATCTTCTGAATGTCTTCAGTCCTCTGATAACCAGATTTCAAGTCCACCTTGGAGAAGATGGTGGCTCCCCCAAGTTCATCCAAAAGCTCGTCTACTACAGGAATAGGAAACTTGTCCAACACAGTTTCCTTGTTGAGGGCTCGGTAGTCTACACAGAATCTCCAACTACCATCTTTCTTCTTCACTAAGAGTACCGGACTGGAAAATGGGCTCACACTGGGCTGGATCACCTGAGCCTCCAACATCTCCGCTACTAACCTCTCAATCTCTTCTTTCTGAGCATGAGGATATCTGTAGGGTCACACACTGATGGGTGCCACCCCTGCCTTCAACACAATAACATGCTCTCTAGATCTAACAGGGGGTAGCCCCTTGGGCATCTGAAACACTGTGGAGTGCTGCTGTAGAAGATCCTGAACCACCTCCGGTATGACTTCTGATTCCCCTTCGGTCTCCCTGTCTACTTGATGTAGCTCTATCAGATAGCCCTCTCCTTCATCTCTCAAAGTCCTGAAGATGGACTTCAAGGCCACTCTGGCTCTGCATAAGCTGGGGTCTCCCTGTAGTGTCACTCTCCTGCTCCCCTTTCCATACTCCATGTATAACTTCTTCCAATTCACCTTCATCTCACCCAAGGATTGGAGCCACTGCATCCCCAGTATCATGTTAGTGCTTCCCAAATCTAACAGTAGAAAGTCTTGCACTATTTCCTCTCCTTGCAATGTGAGGGTCACCCCCTTACACTGCCCGCTACAACGCTCCTTCCCCGTTCCCAACATGACTCCTACACCTCTCCCTTGGGTCACCAGTAACCCCACCCTATCCACCAATCTGCAAGCTATGAAGTTGTGAGTGGCCCCACTATCAATCAGTACCATCACCTTGTAACCTGCAATCTCTCCTTCTAGCTTCATGGTGGAATGTGATGTCAATCCGGCTATGGAGTTGAGTGAAACCTCCACCATAGCCAAATGAGGATGCTCTTCCTCCTTGCCCTCCTCCTCAGTTGCCCCTGTATCTCCTTCCTCCTCCTCTGAATCCCCCACTAGGATCACATGTAGGGTCTTCTCCTTACACCTATGCCCCGGTGTAAACTTCTCATCACATCGATAGCAAAGGCCCTTGGCCCTTTTTTCCTTCAGCTCTGAATCAGTCAATCTTTTGAACCCTCCTTGGTTCACTGCCGTAGTGGGTTTCTCCTTGACTATCTCCCTAGGAGGAAGGATGGTCGTCGCCCTTGGGCCTCCAACCATGAGTGGTGGTCGGTAAGTGGGGTAAGACACCCCTGATCTCCTTGGTGGCTCCACCCTCAGCTTGTCCTCTACAAGCTGTGCAGTCTCCATGATCTTCACTAAACCCTGTGGAGCAACTACCCTGATGGCTGCTCTGATGTGGGGCTTCAACCCCTTCATGAAATTCCCCTCCAACAGGTCATCTGAAATCCCTCTCAATCTGCCTGACAGTAGTTCAAAGTGCTCCCTATACTCAGCCACTGTGCCCTCCTGCACTAGAGATACAAACTGCTCATAGTGTGTACCCTCATTGGACACCCTGAATCTATGAAGTAGGAGGTCTTTGAACTCCTCCCAACTCCTAACATGCTGTCTTCCTTCAAGCCATTGAAACCAGGCCAATGTCTTACCCTCCAAACATACCGGAACCGCCATCAACTTCTCCTCTTCTGTGACGCCATTTAATGCAAAATAGCGCTCCACCCTGTAGATCCACCCATAAGCATCATCTCCTTCAAAGATAGGAATTTTCAATTTCTTCATGCGGTTGTCAGTTCGGTTGAAGGCTCTTCCATCTCCCCATGTCCCTTGGGCAAACCCTTCTCCTTGTGGTCTTCCCCTCCTGTCCCCAAGGTGAGGGTTTTGAACCCCCCTCCATGGTGGTTCTCTTGGCTCTCCATAGCTCATGCCGTAGCCTTCCCTTCCTCCTCCTTGGCCTACTCCCATGTGCATCGTGGGTCTACCATGCTCCCACGTGTTACGGTTCCCTTCCGGCAATCCCCCTCCCAAATTCGGCCACCCTTCCCGTGTGCCGTGGGTGCCCACCCAGCCCATGTATGGCCGGCCCCCTTGGCCTCCCGTCATCCCCCAAGGGCCGCCCACTCCAGACCCTTCACCCCCTTCCTTTGACCGTTGCCCTTGCATGCCCTCTTCACTTTGGATAACTCCCTCTTCCCTAATAGGAAAATTAGGGTTAGGGGTTTGGCACCGGTGATTTCCCTTTTTCCTTAGCATTTGATTGAACAACTTGGGCTTCTACCAATTTACGGATCATTTCTTCCATTCCTCCAAACCTCTCCTCTAGGGATGAAAATTTTCCCTCCATCGACGAAAGTTTCTCACCCACCTCCTCTTTCAATTGGCCCATCTCCCCCTACAAAACTTCTACTTTCTTTGACTCCATGCCGTCTAAGATCAAGAGCTCTGATACCAAATTGATACGCCTTAGGTTTCACAAATTAGGGTTTGCCCTAATTTTCCTTCAAAGATGATATTTCTCCACCAAATCAAAGTTAAACCAAAACAAGAAGTATGAGAAGAAGAACAAGAGAACTTTGCATTAATCTTCAAGAGAAACACAAGAAAAAGCTAGTCCACTTCGAGAAGGACCAAATCTCCCAAAAGAAACCCTAAAAACAAGAAGGAAATGAGAAAGAGTTTTACTTCACATGATGCCCCAAAATAAACCCTAATGGCTCTTTTCATACAATCTCACAACTTCCCCTTCATCCCTAAATTGCCCCCCATCATCCACCCTCCATTTTCCCCCCAAAATCTGGCCGCCCCCCTTGATGCCCAAGGATTCAAGTGGGTGAGCCCATGGGGCCCACCGTGAACCCCTCCCCTTGCTCACCGGTTCTGCCGTCCCTTCCCCTTGCTCGCCTGGACCGGCCGCCCCCCCCCCCCCCCCCCCTTTGCCTCCTTTAGACCCGCAAGGGTCTAGGAGCCGGTCCATCAACGGGTCGGGTTCAGTTTGACCAAGCATCCCGAAAATGACACGAAAACTCCTATTTGACTCTGAAACACGAGATTAACCCATTTTGACCAGAAAATTGAAGATTGACTCGATTTTTGACATGAAAACTAGCAATTTTAGGTCAACTTTGGGTCATTCGTGTCGGGTCGGGTTGACCCGGACCCGAATCGGGTCGGGTTCGGGTTGACCCGAACAGTGCCGGGTAGGGTTTGGGTCGAGGGTCAGTTCCGGGTTCGACCCGAACACGACCCATTGAACCGAATTGACACCCCTAATCTCAAGCAAAGCCTAACCCCCTCTCAACTCTCATGTCTCTGTCGGCCATCTCCATACTTGCTAGCGCTACCATCCATAGCTGTCAATGGCGCAAAATAGCGCGCGCCATGGCGCACGGCGCGGCGCGGCGCACCTACGACGCCATGTTCATGGCGAGGCGCATGTGTTTAAAATAGCGCGCGCTATTTGCGCCACATGTGAGCCATGGCGCATTGCGCACGGCGCAAAATAGCGCGTCAAATTGTTTTAAATTTTCGTATACTTATGAATGTTTTATATATATATATATATATATATATATATATATATATATATATATATATATAATATATATATATATATATATAATATATATATATTATATATATATATATATATTAAGATAAATGACTATTCATTGCCCTAATTTCACGAAAGATTTTCTGTTTGCTGGATCCGCCGAACACATCCCGCAGTCCCTAAGTCGAGGTCGCTGAATCTATCTCGAAGTCGAAGGTTTTTTGTTTTTTATTTGCTGCATCCGCTACTTCCGTCGAATCCAGCCGAATCTGTCCAGAAGTTGAAGTCGTTGTTTCCGCCGAATCGTCCCGCAGAGCAGTGCTTCTGCCTAATCCGCCCCCTCCTTTGTCTGTTCCAATAAAAAATCTTACCAGCTGACTCTGATTTGCAACCTCCAACTATTCCGCACAGCTCTGTTGTTTTGCACGGCTATTTCTTACAAGAATTTACAACTTAACAGGTATACTCGGTACCGCTAAGTAAATGCTCGGTACAGCTATGTATATGCTAGATACCGCTCGGTACCGCTAGTTACTTGTTCGGTACAACTAGGTACCAGCTCGGTACAACTAGGTACCAGCTCGGTACAACTAGGTACCAGCTCGGTACAACTAGGTACAAGCTCGGTACAACTAGGTACAAGCTCGGTACAACTAGGTACAAGCTCGGTACAACTAGGTACAAGCTCGGTACAACTAGGTACACGCTCGGTACACACTCGGTATTGCTAAGTACATGCATGATACCGCTCGGTATTGCTATGTAAATGCTCGGTACTGCTCGGTACAGCTCGGTATTGCTAAGTACATGCATGATACCGCTCGGTATTGCTATGTACTGCTCGGTACTGCTCCTAATTTCCATACAAACGAACTTCAAAATTCCTCTTATAAATAAATTTTGTTCCCCGCCAGGGGGCAGCGCCCCTTGGACCCCCGGCAGCCCCCATATTATGTTTCTTGGACAATATTATATTTCTTTTATCTAATTTTGTTTGTTTTAGGTGATCATAAAATGTCAGATTCAGTTCAATCTTTAAAAAAAGATCCAGCATGGAAATATGCTATACTAACAAATGAATCCGACAACAACAGTGTGACATGCATTTTTTGTGGTAAAATAACAAAAGGAGGAATTACACGCCACAAACAACACCTCGTTGGGGGTTTTAGGAATGCAAGGTCTTGCTCTAACTGTCCCGAGCATGTGAAGTCTGAAATTAAGGCATCCATGTTGAAAAAAAAGATTTAAAGGAACAGATTAATGACATATCAAATGTCAACCTTGCTGAAGAAGAAGAAGAAGACTTTGATGTGATGACAGATGATATTTTAGTTGCTAAACCATCCAAAATGTTGCGGACAAATAAATCTAACACATCTAGTCAAGGATCAACATCTACATCTATCTTCAAAACAACACGACCTAAAGGTCCATTAGATACTTTCCTTACACCAAATCCGGAAGATGTAGTAAAACATAGAAAAGGTCAGTTTAACAAAGAAATGGATGCAGCTAAAAAGGAAATGAGGGGAAGGGCTGTTCAAGTGTTCAGTAGATGGATGTATGATGCTGGGATTCCATTTAATGCTGTGAACTATGATAGTTTCCCTGCTATGGTGGAGGCACTTGGGCAGTTTGGACCTGGAATGAAACCTCCTAGTTATCATGAGGTAAGAGTTACTTGTTTGAAGAAAGAGGTTGGACATACACATGAGCTATTGCGACGCCATCAAGAAGATTGTGTACGATATGGTTGTTCTCTAATGGCAGATGGATGGACGTCAAGGAATGGGAAAAGCTTAATCAATTTTCTTGTTAATTGTCCAAGAGGTAGTGCGTTCATAGAATCAATTGATGCTAGTTCTTTCTCCAAGAATGCTGTGAAAATGTTTGAACTTTTTTGCAAGTATATCGAGGTTATTGGACCACATAATGTGATCAAAGTAGTCACTGATAATGCATCCGAAAATGTTCTTGCAGGTTTGTCACAACTTTTATTCTAAAGTTATGTTATTTCATGAAGAATTTGTGTACATCTTAACTTAAATTATAATGACATAACAGGAAAATTATTGATGGACAAATATCCTCACATTTATTGGACTCCTTGTGCTGCTCACTGTTTGGATTTATTAATGGAGGACATTTTCAAAATTCAAAAGCTAAGACGATGCTTTGAGAAAGCAGTGGCAGTACACAGTTTTATATATTCTAGGCCTCGCTTACTTGAGTTAATGAGAAGGTGCACAAATCAAAGAGCACTAGTCAAACCCGCAAAGACTCGCTTTGCAACAGCTTTCTTAACTTTACAACGTTTTCATCAACAACAACTGAACTTGAAGAAAATGTTCACTTGTGAGGAATTTATCTTGGGTCCTTATGCGAAAGAGGCTAAAGCAAAACAATCTCAACATACAATCTTACAGCAATCATTTTGGAACACTATAGTGTATGCCTTAAAAATAGCTGGTCCTTTATTAAAGGTTCTTAGATTGGTTGATGGAGAGAAGAAGCCCCCAATGGCTTACATATATGAAGCAATGGATAGAGCAAAAGAGGCAATTGCTGCAAGCTTTAATAACAGTGATAAGTATGATCAAATTTTTAAAATGATTGATAGAAGATGGGAAGTGCAATTACATCGGCCTCTACATGCAGCGGGACATTTTTTAAATCCTGAATATTTCTTCAATAACCCTGATATTGCCAAGGATAAGGAAATAGCTGATGGTCTTTATCAATGTATTGGAAGATTATCTCAAGATGTAGCTGAAGAAGATAAAATCAGTAATGAATTAAGTTTATACATTAGGGGTGAAGGACTTTTTGGTATTCCTCCAGCTGTAAGACAAAGAACTACCCGATCTCCAGGTATCATTATTTACAAAAAAATTAAGACTGATTTGTTATATAATATTGAAAAAAAAATCATTTCTTCCAGCTGATTGGTGGTTGGCATATGGACAAAGAGCTCCCAATTTACAAAGTTTTGCTATCAAAGTCCTAAGTTTAACATGTAGTTCATCTGGATGCGAACGCAATTGGAGTGTTTTTGAACATGTAAGTATTTTACAATGTATGTGTTGATTTTTTATATATGTTCATAATATAATAATGTAATAATATTTTAATTGCAGCTTCATAGTAAACGAAGAAGCAAATTGGATCATGGTCGCTTAAAGGATTTAGTTTATGTGAAATATAATAGAGCACTGATTCGGAGATTCAATCATCGTGATGTCATTGATCCTATTTCTTTGACTGAGATAGATGATGCAAATGAATGGCTAACAGGAAAATTAGATGATGAGTCCAATGAAGAAAATGACTTTATTGCTGGAGAGGAAGATTTAACTTGGACAAGTGTTGCTAAAGCTACTGGTGTTTATGATAAAAGCTATAATATTAGGGAAAGATCTAAAGGGAAAGAGAAAGAATCTTCAATTAGGCATGATGTTGCTATTGAGAATGATGATGAGGAGGGTGATGAAGAGGATTATGAAGTAGGAGACAATGTTGAAGAAGATAATGAAGCTTTTTTAACATTTGCTGATGATGATGATTCCCAAGAAGAGTAGATTAAATTCATATTTGATCTTTTTAAAAAATATTGTAATATTTGAATTATGAGATATTTGGATGTTACTTAGTCGAACTTATATATGTCATGGTTGTCTTTTATTATTATGATAGCTTGTCTTTCATTTTTAATAATATTTCATATTCATGCTTATTATTTTATATTTTTTATATTTCTTGCGCCATGTTCAAAATAGCGCGCGCCGCGCCGTGCGCTATGCGCCATGGCTCCAAATGGACTTTTGCGCCATGGTGCGCCATTCGCCGTTAACAGGTATGCTACCATCTCCTTCTCAGCCCCCCTCATTGCCAAGCATTCTTCCTTAACAAGAGATGCATCTCCAACTCCTCCATCACATCTTTTCTTTTTATCGGTAACTTTTTTTTCTTTTCTTCTATGATTATTTTATTTTTTCTTTTTTTTAATTAACTTTTTAGGGCTTTTATTAATGGTAAGATTGTAATGATAAAAGACAATGTGACATAGAAAAGACTCAGCATGGAGGCATATTATGTACATTGAAATTGGAGAGAATGACAAGACATATTTATCGAATTACAACTATTGCAAAAATGTTGTTAAAGGGAGTGGAGATGCTACAAGAATGAAAGAGCACATTTTTTGCTTTCACATAAATGTTACACCATCCATCAAGATGCCTAAGAAGGTGAAATAGGTGATCCATGCATATACAAACAAGGTGACGATAATAAAGCATTTAGCACAACAACAGTTTTATTACAAGATAGTGTTGAATATTATCATGTAGTAGGCCTGGTGGCAAAGATTCCTCATCTTCTTAGTCATACATATCAAGTAGAGGTACAAAAGGAACTATGAATCAATGCATCATAAATGTGGAATATGATAAAAATGATGGCCTGAGGGTAGCCCATAGGATGTCTCTAAAATGCTAGAGAGGCTCCTAGATCTGTTTGCTTGATATTGGAAGATATTTTTATGAAAATATCATCCCATTTAATTTGACAACCACCCCTTCTTATCTGAACATGATTTATTCCACAGGTTCTAATGATCAAGGTTAGAAACCACCATCTATACATGGCCTAACAAATACGAAAGGAGGAACTAAATTCTATTGAAAAAAGTCACTTAACAGATTATGAGAACTTTGAATAAGACTATAGTGACATCATGTCTGATAGTTGATTTGATATCAATGATAGAAGCTTAATCAGTATTTTGATTAACAATCCTTATATAATTATTTTCTTAAAGTTAGTTGAAGGATTAGATCAGATAAAGGATTTGAAGTATATTTGTAGACTTCTTGAAGGAGTTATAGAGGCGATTGGAGAGCATCTAGTGGTATAAATTGTTACAGATAAAGCTAGTGCTTAGGTGGAGGTTGGAAATAAGTTGATAGAGAAGAAATATGATTCGTGAGAAACTTACTTGTCTCAGCACAAGAATGCCTTAAACAAAGCACATAAGTTAGTAAGCTCATTTACAATTATTTGAGGGTTTTTGGCTTTGATGAGAAAATTTTCTAAAAAAGAAACTCCTACGATATGATACAACTAGATTTGCTACAGCTTATGGGACTCTACAAAGCATGTTGAAAACAAGATAACCTTTGGAAGCTATATTCACTTCCACAAAGTGGCTTTGATTCTTTCAAGTATATTTTTGCACTTTTTGATGCAGCCATAAAGAAGGTTGGGGAGCCTTTAGTGATATAAGTTGTTAAAGGCAAGCTTATGCTTATATTACAATGGCCCATAATATTTAATTTTCTAGAAACCCATAATTATGTATCCTTACGGAGGCCCGCAAACCTTTGTGAACAGCCACAAAGACTTTGTTTGCGTAGGTCCGTTAAGTTTGCATTATGTATTATTTTCTATTTATTTTTATTAATCAAATTTAGGATCTTTTAATCAAAATATCTACTTAGTTTAGTTTAGATAGTCTTAAATAACATTTAAGAAATAATTTTTCTATAAAGATAACTCTTTTAAGGGTATAAATACATAAAAAACTAATTTACTGCTAAGAATTGTATCAACTTTTCTAGCTTAGTAACCTTGCATGTCTTCAACATTTTAATTATGACTTGCTCTAACACAAAAAAATAATAATAATGTCTTTTCCTAGTCTAACTAAGTTTGTCTTTCTATGCTTGAAACATCCTTGATGGTGTACATATTTTCTGCATACAATAGATTAAAAGTTAAAACAATCAGCTCTGTTTCCTTTGATATTTATGATTATCAAAATCTAATCATAAATTTAGGGCTCAAAGGGGTCAATAGTTACTTGTCGTAATTTCTTACTTCTTATATATCAGGATGTTAATAATATTATATGTTGAATTGCTATGATGTTAATATGTTACATCTTACTTTAAACTTTGTGCAATTTGTTGATTCTAAGACTTATGCCTCATAATGCCTCTAGTCTTAAGCCTCACCTCACGGACATAAAATAGCTCAATACCTATTTACTCATTTTATAACTAGGTCATGACCTACGGCCACCACATTAGAACAGTGAGTAATGAAGTATGAAAAAATTTTCACCCAAAAATAAACACATCAATCTCTCTTTATTAGATTAAAATAAATAATAGTAAAATACATGCTTCACCCCATCTCTAGCTCTAGATTATTATGAAGAAAACATATGTAATAAATGAATCATGGAAGAGGATGACCGCGAAAATCACGCGCAGGAACACCAATGCTGTAAGACTTCAGATCTCACTGGAATCACAACCGCCAGGGCCTGTTTGGAGCTAAATACAGCCAAACGCCAAAAAAATACAAAGTTAAATCTTACGGTAAGTCTAATCTCTACTTCACGGCGTTTTCGCCATTTTTGCCATAAATCACGGATTTCGTAGATCCCCTTTTTTTTTTTTTGCGGATTTCGTAAGTCCGACCGAAGGAGCGCGCGAAATGGGAGAAATATCGTTACCTTCGCGGCGAGCTCCCGGCGCGACTACCGATCCGACAAGAACAACTTGGAGGAGGCGGAGAAACTTGACTCTTTTAGAACTCTACTTCACGCGAAGCAGAACAGCAACAAATAAATGCAGAAGAGGAAAAGCAAACAATAGACAGGTAATGGCGAGCGACTCTTTCGATGATCTACCTCACCGTCCTCACGCGAACCGGCGAAGCAGAAGAGGAACGAACGAAAAATTATTCGGTCAGCTTTACCTGACGTAGACCTATATGAGCTAGCTTATAATATGTCATCATGTCTACTTATATTTTACCACGCTGCCCGACAACCCGACTCAGATCGAATCTGTGATTATTATGTTCGCGTATTGCTCGGTATTGCTAGGTATTACTCGGTGCTATGTGAAGACCAATACCGAGCAATACCGAGTAATACCTAAAAGAACTCGGTATTGCTTGGTATTGAACTCGGTATTGGTCTCTACAAAATAGTATTTTTCATTTTTATCGAGCAAAATCGACCAATACCTAGCAATACCAAGCTACGCAAACTCCCAGGTCCGTTCCGGGTCGGGTCGTCGGGCCGCGCGGTAAAGAGTAAGTGCACGTGGCGACATATTATAGGCTACCTGATGTAGCTCTACGTCAGATAACCTGACGGAATAATTTTTCGGAAGGAACAGAGGAGCAAAGAGGAAAGCCAACTCACCTACAAGGATTAGACTAATTCTTAATTTTTTAATTAGGCATTAATTTAATTAGCTAAATTAATAGAATTTAAAATATAAATAATTAATTAGGTAATTAGTGGTGCAAATATTAATTAAATAATTAGTTTGTAATTGAATATTTAAATGATTAATTAGAAAATTATAATTATATTTAGAACTTCAATTTTAATATAATAATATTTTATAAAAAATAAAATAATAAATAGGGTAAATAGTATTTAAATAATTAATTTTTTTAAATTATAATTAAATAATTAATTAGATAATTACCATTAAAATACTTATTAAATAACACATAAATATGTTAGTAAAAAAATATTAATTTAAATAACACCCTTATTATAGTATTCATAATTATAATTTATTAATATTAATTAAATTTATAATTACTAATTTAATTATAATTATTGGTGTTATAATTATCATAAAATACATTCAAATTATTTATCAATTAATTACTTAGTAAATTAATTTCATATAATAATTTTTATGAAATCATTAAACCACAAATAATAACACTTTTATTTAATATTTTTAAATTAAAACACATACATACTTTAGTTTATTATTATTACTATTATTATTAATTAATAGATTTTAAGCTTTTTAGTAAATTATAGTTATTAAAGATAGTATTCTAAGTAATTAACTAATAAGTAATAATCAATTAATAATTTATAGAATCAATTACATTTAAATAATATATTTGACGGTAAAATACAACCTTTCTAATATGATTAAAAATTTAAATTCAATTACATCCAATTAATAAATTACCGAATATTATATATATATAATCTGCATTTCATTCAGTAAAAATCCCCATGAAAAGTTCTACTGTTTTTGTTCAACTTGAGATGCTGTTAGGTTTTGTTTCATCACTATATAAAAGGGTTGCCTAACGACGTCCCGCCTCATTCGCTCGGCCTCGTCTCTGGAAACTCTAGTGAAAGTGCTCCTGCATCTCGGATCACAGGTGCGAGGTCTTTCATGTTTTCTGTTCTTATGGGGTTAAATCTTACATTTGGCGTTTCTTGTTATCTACATGATTGTTTTCTACTACTGAAATTAGCCTGTAGAATGTGGGTTTTTTACGGCATTACTTCTCTCCGAGGTGGAAACCAAGTGAAGGGCTTTAGGGCTGTGTAATGGGGTTTGACTGTTATGCGCTAATTGGACAGGAAGGTGGAGTCTTGATTGTTTTAGGAGTGGCTTCTTTTATTGACTTGTTTATTCATACTGGGCATCTCAGGATGAGTGAGGATAGAAGCAGGAGCCCTGCACCTGCTCGCCGGCTCCGAAGCGAGCGAAACACATCCCGTGACGTGCCATATAGGAGAGATCGTATTGGATACAGGTGCGCTTACATTGTCTGATGGTATATTTTCTCGGTGTATTGTTTTCAGAAGTTGTCTTTGTCGTTTCTAACATAGGAGCAGATTTTTGGTTTGTGTAAGGCTGGTTGCAGTTATAAATGTTATGTTGGTGGCTTCTTGGTGAATTCTCAAGCAAATTTCCTGTGATTTTTTGTTCTTGTAATCACCATTATTTCTTTATTATTTGTCTGAATTACGGTGTCTCTTTTCAGCACGTGGTTATAAATAAGCATGTTTTCATGTTTTTTAATTATCTATTGCATAATAATTTTCCAGCAAAGATAATCATTTGTAAGACGGGTATCCTGTTTATTGATGATTTTAAATTTTCTAGATGATATATTTCTTTGGACAATAAGTTCGACTATAATTTATCTATGTCTTTGAGTCTTCTTCCATTGGACAACTAGGCAATGACCGTATCCTTTTCTTGGATTTCTAAGAACAACAATTTTAATTGGTTTCCTTTGCTGGATGCCAAGCACTCCAGCTATTTTTACCTTGTAAAGCAACCAATGCAGATTACAACAACCAAAATTGTTGTTTTCTCATTTGAATTGTTGCAAACAATAACCTATACATCTTAATTTTGTTTGAAATGAGTTGCAACAACAATATAAATCAAGAACAATATGAGGATGAAAACAACAGTAGTGGAGTAAATTAGAAAGTGTGTCATAATTTTGGATGTGTTAGCCATAATACCCAACACTGTTTGTTACAGTACCCAATGTTGTTTGCTACATAACCAATGCTGTTTCTAGAGTATTCAACACATATGATGAGAGGCATGAATGATCTTGTCATGCCCAAGAGGTTTAGGATCCTACCTAGGAGTAACTGACCCTGTCATGACCAAATGGTAAGTAACAATGGAAGGCCTACGATGAGGAATTCAAGAATTAGAAGTAAGATTAGCAGTATATGTAAGAGGCAGGATTGTGACTTTTATTAGATCCATTTAGATGACATTTGAGAAGATCTTTAGATGGAACAACCTTTCCGTCAAGATTTTTAAGGATTATTCATAGAGGATGAACCTGTTCCAAGGTTTCCGAGAAGAGAACCAAGAAGGTGTTACCAAGATTATGGGGTAAAAGTATATATATTATATTTTGAAGGTCAGGTGAATCCAGATGATTTTATTGATTGGTTGCTTATGGTCATGCATGTCTTTGATTACAAAGAAATGCCACCCGATAGGCTTATTAAGTTACTAGCCATCAAACTTTAAAAAATGTGTGTCTGTATGATGGGAGAGCTTTAAGAGAACTAGAGTATGGGGTAAGAATAAAACTGTTACTTGGGATAAAATGAAAAAGGAATTATAAAAGAGATGCTTGTCTTTCCATTACAAAAAACATTCATTAAACTTCAGAATTTTTAGCAAAAAGGTTTATTTGTATGAATAACATATAACTAACTTTGAGTAATTTTGTTGAAGTGTGATTTGGTAGAATTTGTGCAAGAAAAGATTAAAAATAAGAAGATTTGTTATAAAATTAGTTTAATTTTAAAAATTCTGATAATTGGGAAATATATAAAGTGGCTCGTAAGGATTCTAAGAAAGCAATATGCGATGCAAAGACATTAGCTTTTAGTGATTTATATAATAGATTAAATACTAAGTAGGGAGAAAGATATATGTATAAGTTAGCTAAACAAAGAGATAGAAGTAGTAAGGATTTAGTTCAAGTGAAGTGTATTAAGGATGAAGATAAAAAAATATTTTTCTTAGAAAATGATATTCAACAAAGGTAGATGAGATATTTTGTTAAACTTTTTAATGAAGATTGTAAAAATAAAATTGATTATAGTGACCTTAGCACCCTAAATGAAAATAAAGATTTCTGTTTTTATCGGCATATTAGTAAAACTGAAGTTAGAGAGGCTTTAAAGAAAATGAAGGGTGGAAAAGCTGTTGGACCTGATGATATTCCAATTGAGGTGTAGAAATGCTTAGGAGATGAACGGATTTCTTGGCTTACTAAACTTTTTAATACTATTTTGAAGACTAAAAGAATGCCAAATGAGTGGAGAATGAGTGTGTTAATTCCTATTTTTAAGAATAAAGGTGATGCACAAGATTGTACGAATTATAGAGGTATTAAGTTAATGTGTCATACTTTAAAATTATGGGAGCGAGTTATAGAGCATAGGTTGCAGCGTGATACTAATGTTTCTCAAAATCAATTTGGATTCATGCCGGGTAAGTCGGCTATGGAAGCCATACATTTATTAAGAGGTTTGATGGAGAAATATAGAGAAAATAAGGAGGATCTACATATGATATTTATTGATTTAGAAAAAATATATGATAAAGTTCTAAGAGAAGTGCTATGGAGAGTTCTTGAAAAAAAGGAGTCAATAATGCTTATATTCAAATCATTAAAGATATGTATGCACGAGCTATTACTTGTGTTCAAACACAAGGTGGTTTGACCAAGTATTTCCCTATTTCGGTTGGGTTACATCAAGGATCAGCCTTATGCCCATATCTTTTTGCTTTAGTCATGGATGTTCTCACTAGACATTTGCAAGAGGATGTACCTTGGTGTATGCTTTTTGCTGATGATATTCTTCTTGTTGATAAGACTAGAGAGGGAGTTGAAGGTAAACTTGAATTATGGAGGTCAACCTTAGAGTCTAAAGGTTTTCGCTTGAGTACATCTAAAATGGAATATATGGAGTGTAATTTTAGTAGTAATAGACATAGTGAGGGGATTGTGACTCTGGGCGATCAAGTCATAAATAAGAGTACACGTTTTAGATATCTTGGATCTGTTGTTTAGAGTGATGGTGAAATAGATGGGGATATTATCAGTAGAATTCAAGTTGGATGGTTGAAATGGAGGAATGCATCGGGCTTGTTATGTGATAAAAATGCACCCCTCAAACTTAAGAGAAAATTCTATAAGATGGTAGTGAGGCCTGCAATGCTTTATGATGCCGTATGTTGGCCATTAAAAGAGAAGCATAATACTAAGTTAAGTGTGGCAGAGATGAGGATGCTCAGGTGGATGAGTGGCTTTACCCTTAGAGATAAGATACGAAATGAGCATATACGTGAAAAGGTTGGAGTAGCTCCAGTAGAAGATAAGATTAGAGAGAGTCGCCTTAGATGGTTTGGTCACATAAAAAGGCGGTCTTCCGATGACCCAGTTAGGAGAGTAGATGTATTAGATTTGACTTGTGTTAAGAAAGGTAGGGGTAGACCTAAAAAGACTTGGTTAGAAAAAATTAGGAATGACCTTTCTTTATTAGATTTAAATGAGAATTTGACTTTTAATAGGACACAATGGAGAAAAAGGATTCATGTAGCCGACCCCACGTAGTGGGATAAAGGCTTGATGTTGTTGTTGTTGTTGTTGTGATTTGGCAGAATTTAATGAATATACTATTGCATGATTCATCAGCTGTTTCTGTTTTACAATTGCTAATATAATAAAGTACAACAATCTTCAAAGTTATTACACGTGACCAAATTGAAATGACTGCAACCAATTGCTAAAACCTTTTCTTCAGGATTAGGACCAAAACCCCAAGCTTTTCCAAAGAAAAGCCATGAGGACACATAATGGACATGGGTTAATGTTATATAACCACCCAGTACTTGGGATGAGGCGATGATGTTGATTGATATAAATGCAAATTGATTGATGATATGGTTTTATCAATGATAGATGCTAGCATGATTATGCAAGTGTAGGGAGATCTCAGTTTGCCACCCATATAATTAGTATCGAACTAACAGTTTTTAATTAGTGGGCTAATCTAATTTTGTTTTATGCAACTATGCCTAAATGGTGATTTAGTCTGGATATAGGTTTTCATGTTTTATGCGACTGTAGGTCCTCATTAATGTTTCTTTTAAGCAGGGGCCTTGTTTGTGTTTAAATTCTCCTTTAGCCTTCTCCTACATAAGCTGGCCATGAGAGCACTGACCATAGTGTCATGGCCAAACAACAACCATCTTTTGTTTCATATTGTGCTAATTTTTAGTTCTCAACTGTGCAGTTGTTTAATAAGGGGTTGTTTAGTTGGCTAAAAAAGGAATGCAGTATAAAAGGAATACGTTGGAGTTGTTTGGATGAGTGTAAAGTAAATACAGGTGAATGATTTTTTTGTTTGTTTTGAAGTAAAAGGAATGCAATGTAAAGTTTAAAAATGGTGGCCAGCGGTGGGTGACGGTAGTGGCAGAGGGTGGCGGTGGCAGTGGTCATGCAAGCTGCTCGCGGTGTAAAGCATTCTTGCTCAAAATTGGATGAGTTTGATTTACCTCAAAAATAAACTGTAATGGTTTACACTACATTAAATTTACTTTGAATTCCTTTTTCATCTAAACAAACACCGAAGTTGTTAAAACCCCTATATTTGGAATACTTTACATCCTAAAATATTTCAATCAAACAACCTCTAAAAGAAGTGGAAATGCTAGCAAATAGATTCTTTTTTCCTTACTGATGTTTGTCTATTTGAGTAAAATCCCATCCTGCGAAGTGCAACTTCTTGTATTTATAAACCTCGTGTAGATCAACAGATCTTCCTGTTGTCAGAATAAAAGGATGATGAATATGATTTATGAAGCTAGTGTTAAACTTAGTTGGAATTATGTTCATTTCTTTGCAGGCCACTATGTCGTACATGTCAAATATAATCATCTGTAAGTTTATCATCTAAAAGAATCTAAGGACATTGCTAGGCTGGTAAACTATTGTAGGCATGTATGGTTTTGCATGCTTCAGTACTTTTATCCCTGAAATTGTTAGTAAAAGCTTCTCAGGTATTCTTATCTATATTAAACAATAGCGGAGACATGCATTTACTTGGAATTGCTCCTGGCAGATCCCTTCTCTTTTTAAACATTAATCATCCTTTGTAGCCGTAGCATCAGTTGCAAAATGTTCTAACCTTTGCAGCCATCATGTTTACTTTTCCTAGAATGTTTGATAAACTTGTTTGATTATCTTATTTGTTAGTGACCCTGATATATGTATAGTGTATCTTGCTAATGGAGAAATCACATGACATGCAGCTTAAAATTCTTACATCAAAGTTGAATAGCAGTGATTTGGATGCTAATGGAACCTTGTCTTAGAACTAGAAAGTCAAAAGTTGATCATCTATGCATTTGATGCACTGTTTAATTGTTTCATCAAGCTTGGACTTGATTATCTAAAACAAAATGTTAAGGCAAGTTTTGTGGTGGCTTTATACTCAATTTTGGATCGTTAAAGATTTCCTTCTAAATTTGCATGACTGGATTGAACATAGAAGTAAACTTTCAATTAGCAGAGTTTAACAAATTTGTTATAACTGTCATATTTGTGATTTATTAAAGTTTATTATAACATTTGTTGCTCTGTATATTTGATGAATCTTATTTTCTATGTACTCATATAGATGATTCCCCATTTATTCCAGGCAGGTCTTGTGCAAGAATTGCAAGCGTCCCGGCCATTATGCTAGAGATTGCCCTAATATATCTTTCTGCAACAACTGTGCACTTCCAGGGTAAATTACTTTCTTTCTGTCAGTTTTTTATTGAGTTGATTCAATATCAATCATCTTTCTAAATTATCTGAATTTCTTATTATTTTATTTCCTATTCTAAATGTCTAGAATTCGTGTAGTAATCTTATAGATACCACAGCCTATGGATTTTTCCGAAACCTTGTTCTCAGATCCTTATTTTTAAGAATGTTTTCAGTAATTTAATACGATAACTAACGAGGGAAGTGCTTACTACCTTTTCTTTTGGGGTGATGTGAATCATTCCATATCCTCTACATTCTAACCTTGGTATCCGTGTATTTGAGCATTTCTTTTTGTGCTTTTGCATTTTGTCTGTTCAAGCATATCATGAACTCAAGTTGATCCCTGGCTATGCTAATTTGTTGTCTTTATTTAAAATTTTGAAAATCATGTTCCCTCAGTTGGGTTTTTTTCTTGTCCTTGACATTTATACAAAAGGACCCACAATGAGTGATTAGGATTAATGCATAAAGTATTCACAATGAGATTAAAATCACTTGAAGACACCAAGATTTACATGATTCGACTAACACAATAGCCTTCACCTGCTGGAGGGGAGTTGTTCTAACAAACAATCAATATCATCACAAAAGAGAAACTCCAAATCTCTCAAACCAAACGTAAGAGTCACGCAAGAGTTGATAGAAGCACAAAATTTTTAGTATTACAGAAAATTCTCCACTTGAATGTTCTGCAAAAAGGTAGCTTCACACATGTATATGGAGCCATTATGTTATTTTCGATACCACCATACATGCAACTTCTTAAATAGTTATTCAGAATTCTTTTTCTTTTTATTCTTTCTATTTTTTTCCCTCGTCTATTTACCTCTCTTTTCTCTAAATAACATGGCATCTCTTTTTCTTTAGCGTCCTACAAGTATAAACATGAATTCCACTTCTTTACAAGGAGCCCATAAGCAGAAATGTCATTTCGGTTTTTTGCATAAGACTTGGCTCCTCTTTGCATGCAGAACTTATCTTACTGCTTTGCATATTTATAGGGATCGTACGGGAGTGCTGTAAAATTTAAATAGGGTTTAAATTTTGACTTGTAGATATCTATTTGAAAATTGATCAAAATGAAAGGAAATTTTTTTATTTTCCTAAACTATCTATTTTGAATTTTGTTTTTATATTAGAGAACTTAACTATTTAATTTAATATCCGAACATTCTCCTCCTTTGCTTAATAACATGTCAAAATGATTTTGGGTATTCTATGTGAGTCCTCCCAAAACTAAGCTCTTGAAATCCTGAAGAGTTGAGCAATGCGCAAACTCAGCAAGCCTAGATGGCACGCTTGAACTTAGGAGGGACTAGCTTACATCCAAAAAAAGGCAAAGAGGAATTCAATCAGCTGTTGAGAAGCTGCAAGAAAATACTCTTCGTCATACGCCAGTAAATAGTGTCCAAAATAAAGAGAGAATACCATATGAAATATTATAAATAAATAATGATGAAGTAATTGCTTAAAATTATCCATTTAAAAGTTTCTTTATAGGGTATCTTCCCATGTGTTTGGAATCATCACAAAATTTGTGGCAACACTGTAATCCATGGTCAAACAATATCCTATTTTTAAATATGATATTATGATAGGAGTCGTACTAGAAATGGTATAGGTTTGATTATAAATTAGATTTTAAATATGATGTTATAAAAATTAATAGATTTAGAGATATAATTATAACTTTAAAGAATATTATTGATGTTAAGACTATTAGTATTATAAGTGTTTATGCTCCTCAAGTAAGTTTGATGTTAAGATTATCAATATTATAAGTGTTTATGTGTTCAAAATTAAAATTTTGGAATTGCTCAAAAGAACTAATACATAAGATACCTCTTAAAGAAAGGTTTTTATTGTGTGGCTCCAAAAATTCGTGTCCAGGCCTCTCTGCGGACCCCTTTCTTTTTCTTTTCAGGTCATCAAGGAGAGTTTTAACATTTAAGTTCCAAGGCAAATTTTCAGAAGGCAGATTGAGTTCTAAATAAGATACTACCAAAAGATTTCGTCCTCATTTTACGAGAACTTTATGATATGAGTTTAAGTTTCATATAGGCATAAGCCCTTATAGTTAATTACCCTTCTCGATGGCTAGAGAGAATTTTCGATTAAGGCTAGTCATTGAAATTGATACATCATATTTTGTGTATAGTAGTAGCATGAGTTTAGATATTTGAGAATTTGATATTTAAAATTAAAAATTTCAGCATCTTTTAGTTAAAGCAGATGGTTGAGGGGGGATGATGATGATCCCGATCAAGATCTCATGGTTTTGTCGTCCCAGGTCATCATGGTCCATAGTCTACTTAGTTAGAGGAGGTAGTCAATCCAACCTGATAAAATGATCCTTATCGGCAGCCATGTGTTGCTTCGTCCAAGGATACCTTGTAGACCTTGGGTGAATATTTGTCTAAAATGATAAATTTGAATCCACCTTAAATAACAGAGGGCTTTGTACTCTATCGATTATATCCTATTTATTCATATATCAAGGATGTGAAGTCATTAGGGAACATATGAGCTCTAATCATAATCGTAATTTAGTGGTGCTATTTGGCGGCGAAATCACCCGGTTCAGAAGGTCCCGGTCATAACCGTTTACCCGTGGTGCCATTTGGCAACGAAATCACTGGTTAGAGAACACATGTCACGTCCTTACTGGCAAGAGACTGTTTGAGAATGAATTTTAGTGATATTCTCGACCAGACATTGACTCTTTGTGATCTAAAATAATTTTCACATTTGTTCATCTTGATAAACTGTTACGAATAGTGGATGTGTATTTTTGCTTTGAGTGTTTGATGATTAATTTAAATTTTAAATATTTTAATTTTTTTGTGATTTTGACATTTTGGACTTTCATGGGCATTTTGGAGGCATTTTAAATGTTTGTGGTCCTCTCCGGTTGAGATTTACATTCAACACGGCTATCATCAGAGTATACTTATTGGCAATTTCATTTCATTAATCAAACCTTGTCAACTTTATACCTATTGACAGAGAATCGGGTTCATTATAGGTTTTGTGCCTTTATAAATGAATTTTACTTGTTGTAGGCTTTGAAGGCCTAATATGAACATATAAAACAAATATCCCGGTCGACACTGCGACCATATAATTGTTTAACGGTTCGAGCAATGTCAACTCCTATTTATCCACATAGAAGGATCGGGCTCGGACTTGAGTTCATTTATTGACCCGCGAAGCATTTTCAAATATCACATGTGTGCAAACAACATGCTCGTCGAGGCCCATGCATGTGTATACTTTTACATGTATTCTTGCATAATGTATTTGTGTAGTAATTATACGTATGCGGTGCCATAGGTGTATGCACATATTCGTGTGTATGCATGTATGAATGCGTCAGCACTCTTTCGACACATGAGGGGATATTTTAAAATGCTTGTCGCTGATCAGCTGTGTGAAGGATTGTCATTTGAGTGCATGCAGCATCTTGCTTAGAAACTTGTAAGCACTTTATGTTTGCTTGTATGAGTGTTGTAGATCCGGTGAAATTTTTTAGCAACACGTTGGATCTCATTTCCTCGGTTGCTTGCTATTATTTTCTTCAATATCTAATCTGCATGAGTATATTTCTATGCACCATTGTTCGTTTGTTTCTTCCTGCAGACGAGTTGTCCTGCACTGGCGAAACCTTATGCAGTTACTCATAGATGCTTGCACTCATCACGGGCTGCTATGCTCGCATGTAGATAGCAGGTTATGCATATGACAAATCTTCTACGACAGCTTGTAGTGTTTGCATTTGTCACAAATTGATCACCTTTACTTGCATGGGATCAATATATTTGCTTGACGTTGAATGGTGGTTGATTGCAAGGGTGTCGTAGCATCCATTGCTTGTCGTTGATTATCACTGCTGCGTCTACAACACATCTTCTATCGTTGTCAGGAAGTGCTCACATTCATTGCAGCTCTCCCTGCGTTTACTTGCAGATAATACATTACATGCATTCCTATGTTTATTAGAAGATAATGTACTCCATGTATTAAGGGTCTCCTACAGTGGTCTGTAGTTGTTTGTACGTGTTGCAGGTGCATCATCCTTTTATGTAGATGATAAGTCTTGTGTTCACATTCACAAAGGATCCCATCGTCCTTGCAACATATCTACTACTATTGTTGCTACTCACTAACGAATCAATGCACTTTCCTTGTAATTAATCATTGTTGATTGCAAGTTAGTTGATATTGATCGGAAGGATGTCATGGCATTCGCTGCATGTTTCTCAAGTACATTTGTAGAGTGAATGTCAGTGTTATCGTTTGCAAGTGCATGTGTGTATTCATCTGCAAGTTAATGCTGACTATGGGGTGGGATTCATTCACTTGAAAATTTCCACCTTCGTCTATATTGATTGTAGGAATGTTGTACCATTCAATGAGTGTTGCTTGTATATATTTGCAGGAGACATACTATTTGCAAGTACATTTATGTGTTCATTGCATATTGATCTTATGTTCTTAGGGGAATGGCATATTCATTTTCCTATTGATTAGCATTGGCTGTAGGAATTTCCTTACATTCATTTCCTACCGCTGGTCGTCACTCGTAGGTATTCTATTGTGTATGCAACAATTCTTTCGTTGTCATCAGTAGGTATTTGCATTCATCGTGTGTTATATTGTATAATCGAGGCATACGCCACACCAAAAGATGCAATCGAATAGGAATAGTGTACGCAGCAGACACGAGCACCGAACATCGTCGAAGAAGGCGAAGCAAACAAACAAACAAGCGGGCGAAGTTCAACAGGAATGAAGAAGGTGAAGACAGGGGCGGAGCCAGGATTTTTTTCATGTGGGGGCACAATTCAATGAAGTAAAAAAAACCCTCAACCTTTTTCATCCGGGCTTGGGACCGGCAGTTACGGTTTTAAATTTTTTTTTTAAATCATTAGATTCATTATAAGAACATAAAATATATGATAAAGCAAAAACAAACTTATAATTGAGAACAATTATCTTGAAACTCTTCGTATCTGTAATCTATAATTTCTCCGGTCGAGTCTTCATCTTTTGAAATCGTTGTACAATCAAGTCATTGTCAATACCATTAAAAATATCCTTCTCAATATAAGTAAGTAAACAGTCATTCATCCAAGAGTCTCCCATACGATTGCGTAAATAATTTTTTATAATGTTCATTGCAGAAAATGCTCGTTCAACTATTGCTGTAGCAATTGACAATATCATAGCAAGCTTTATAAGTAAGAACACTAAATGATAAATCTCATTTTTCCTAGTCTCCACCATTTCTGAGCAAGTTCTCCAAGTCCTTTTAAATTCATAAATACATCATTCAATTTCATATCAACAATGAAATTCGCCACACTCAATCCATACTTTGAAAAAAGTGATTCAATAGCCAACTTTAGTGTTAGAGATGACGTGTCCCCAACATGAACAATCCCAATGAAACGCTCGATAATACATCCGCGTGCATCAACATAACGTAAAACAACAGCAACTTGTTCTTTTACTGATACATCACGAGATTCATCAAGCAAAATTGCAAACACATCATTTCTTAATTTATTGATAATAACTTTTGAAACCTCAATTGTTGCAGCTTCTGTGATTTCTTTCTGGATTTCTGGAGCAACTAGTTTATTATTTCCAGGAGCGTTTTCTAAAACAACTTTATTTATATCTTCATTATGATTAGCAAGAAAACGCAATAGTTCAAGAAAGTTCCCTTGATTTTTTGAGTCCTCAGATTCATCATGTCCACGGAATGCTAATCCTTGTTGCAAAAGGAAACGTACACAATCAACACTTGCATATAATCGTGTACGATAATCTTTGTGATTTTGGTCAGACGGTCTTTCAAAAGCAAACCTGATGTCGCTTTCTTGGTTCATTAAGTCCTCACATTTACGTCTAGCACTGTTGTGTGCACTGTTGGTATTACCAACATGTGTATGAAATCTATCCTTTTTTCCATTTCTAAAACCCTTCGTGTCAAAACTATCACCGCTGGACTGATCACCATTTTGAGGTCTATATAGATAACAAAATAAACATTAAGCTGCATCTTTGCTTGTACTATATTCTAACCAAGATTTGTGTTCATCAAACCAAGCAGGATTAAATCTTCGTAATTTATCCCCAATTTTTGTGCGTGGGAAAACATGATCACGGGGTTGACACTGTCCTTTTTAGCAAGTAATGTCTTCAAACACAATCCCTCTCATTAGGATGAGAATCCATAATTTTTTTTCTCAAAGCAGGATCGGCAGGGATATCAGCAACATTTGTTTGTACATAAACTTGTTGAATTTGTGTATTTCTTTCATCACATAAAAGTTTCTGATCATCTTCTTCAAATTTTCTTTTAAAATATCGTTTAATATCTAATTTTAATAAAAACTAATTATAAAAATTTAATGCTTGCAACAAAAAAAATTAGTAAATTGATTAATAACTAAAAAAATACCTGTCAATTGTTACAGCTCAGTAGAAGTGTAGAACAATCGCAATTGTTTGATTCTGGAAGAGTTCCTAAATGCAAAAAATTTAAAATATCAATAAGGATCGATCACACAGTTCAACTCCGACATGATAATATTTCATTCTCTGTGTGATTTTTTATCTAAATTCTATATGATTTCAGTCTTTGTTTTCATTTCACAATGATTTATTTTGTCACAGTGCTGAAAAATCTGATATCAATTCTAAAATCAAGTCCTAGATGCATTGCGAATAGGAACGGTCTAGGTAAAAAATCAAGTCCTAGATGCATTTTGCTGGAATTCTAAAATCAAATCCTAAATGAAATATGCCATAAAAGCGTAGAGCAAAATCTAATAGTAATACCTTTTGATTCCTCAAATCTATCAAACAGGAGGAACAGCCGAGCAAGGTCAACGCAAAGTCGCGAAGTATGCCGCTACCCGCCTACTCGCAGTCTCCATCCAAACTCCAGACTTCCTTCGCTGCTTCACGCTTCTTCCGCCGTCCGGTCGCAAGCCACCAGAAAAGCGCTTCTTCCGCCGTCCTTACTCCTTCGCCGCTTCGCGCTACTTCCGCCGTCCAGAAGGATATCGTGACTTTGCCCTTTCGTTCCGTCGCAGTCGCACATACAGCGGACCAGCGTTAATATTATTCCAAAAAAATCTAAAATCTGCTCTTAATGATAATTAGGTAAGCAATAAATAGCTTTAATAAAAGCTTAATTAAAATTTCAGTGGGGGCTCGTGCTCCCAGGGCCCCCAGCATGTATCCACCCCTGGGTGAAGAAGTTGTTGTGGTGCAGCAAATAAAGTCGAACATCAAAAAAATCGAACAAGAACGTACCGCTCTATTATGTTTAGTTTTAATACTTTAATTTTGTGTTATTTTGAGGTGAATGCCTCACATTATTGAGACGAATCATGCCTCATTGTGCGCCTCAGTGTAATCAAGGCGTACGCCTCACCAAAAGATCGTGGTGTGTTTACTTCAAAGCGCCACACGAAGGAATTGCGCAAAGGCGCGCCGTGTGCCTTTGATTGCGCAATTTTAAACAATGATGGTAATTATGCAGTATCACTAGTGGATAGAAAATTCATAATTGGATACTGTATATTTTTGCAGTAAGAAACAATATGTTTATTCAAGATCTAGTGGTGAATTTGAATTTAGAGTCATTGCCCAAGGAATTTGCGAGCTTCTATAGATTAAAATTATTTTCAAAGATTTAAAAATCAAATTATAAGGGCCAATAAATATATATTATGATACCATCAGTTTGTTCATAATCCAGCACAACACGATCATACCAAGCGTGTGGTGCTATATAGATATTATAAACTAGAAATTGGATAGTGAGTTGATACAGACCTCATATGTGCCAACAAAAAAAATTGCAGACATTCTCATCAAATGACTCTACTATCTCATATTGAAAAATATTGTATGCAAGCTTAGAATGATAGATTTATATCATTCAGTTTGATGAGTATTGAAGGATCGTGGGACTTACAAGTCAATCAATCTTGATAGAATTCCTAGAGTACATGGATTAAAGATTCTAACTATTAGATTGATCCTCTTATGGCCTTAGATTGTAACATATGTGCCTTCTTTCTATTCTAGTCTTAGGCCCTTCTCGGTGATTTTCTTAAAATAGCTTTGATTTATTTCTATTGTAAGTCTTTTGTAGAAGTCTATGACTACTTCCACGCTTTGTACATAATCAAGTAATAAAATTCAAAGTAATTTTTTTCTTCTTTCTTCTTTTCTTCATGGATTTCTTAGGATAAAATTCTAAAGATAGGAGAATGTAATATTCTGTGAATGCATGGATCTGCAAACCATAAGCTTTGACATTTACAACCTCTTTGGAATTCCCTAGCCAAGAAAAAGAATGCGAAAAACATAGTGAAAAAGATGGTATATCATGTCTCTTTATATGGTATATTTTTTTAAAGCTGATTTGACGCCAGCATGAAATTGCACAGCTTTTGATTCAGTTTGTATTTGACCCAAGTTGAACCACATTATAAGCGTGCAACTTCAGATGTTTGCTAAATTCTTGTATAAAATGTAGTGTAACAAAGTTTGCTCCTTATCATTGATTACTACCTTTATACTCAAATATCTAGCAATTGAGTTAAATTCATTAAAATATAATTTAATGGATATATATATATATATATATATATATATATATATATATATATATATATATATATATATATATATATATATATATATATATTATTCGATCAAGATAAAGCTTATGAACGGGCTTTTGATCATGTACAAAGACATTCACATTCAAATTTGTGCTCTCCACTAGTTATTTCTTGTACCTCATTCACGAAACTCAACTGGATCGCTTGGAGTTATTTGTTACCATTTTTTTTATCCATCTCTATTTTATCTTTATAACTCGTACTCTTAGACATATTCATGCACGTTATGGTCTCCTGATAATCCTAACTGAATTAGAACAACTCTTTTTGGTTCTACAAAGCCTAAAAATCCTTCAGGCATTAAACTTCATCTAATTATTTTTAGTTATTGTATTTCTCGTTAGGATTTGAAGCTTTGAATGATTTGCATGGTTCGGTCAAAACAACAGCCCATGTCTGCAGCACTAAAAGCATTATTCCCCAAAGTCAAATATGGTCAATATCACCACAAATGATAAAACACTAAAGGCTTCGTTTGGCACAGCTTTCGCACTCCTTCCTAAAACTGCTTTCTAGTATAAATTTTTCTAATTCAAGAAATTTTTATATTAGAAAACTGTTTTAGAAAGCAACAAAAAAGCTGTTCCAAATGAAGCTTAAATCTCTCGAACCAAACACAAGATAGAATCACACGGGAGTTGATAGATGATAATCATAGTAGATTAAATAATACAAGGAATTTAAACTTGAATGCTCTTCAAAAGGGTATAAACATGCATGTCTATGGAACCGTCTTGTTATTTTGGCATTATCGTGCTTCCACTGTGTTTAAATAGTTCTCCACAATCAGAGAAAATTGAATCAGGTGAATTTATTTTGCTTTTCTCTCGTCCTCTCTTTTCTCTAAATAACTTCCAGTCTCTCTTTATCATAAGAAGCCCACAATAATAGTCCGGAATTCCACTTCGTCAGCTAAAAGTAGGGAAGTGTTGAATTGTTCACACTAGATAGATCATCTTTGCATGCGCCATATGCCCTTCTTTTAATTTTTACAGGGGCCATAAGGAAGTGATTTTAAATTTAAATTAGATTAAAATTCTTATTTGAAGTCATTTAAAATAACAATTCTTTAGAAATTTTAAATTTAATTTTATCTTTAAAAATGATAATTTATAACACTGCAATTGCCAGTTCTCCAACTTTGGATGTAAAACATAAATGTTTATATTAAGTAGTCGACAATCAGTATAAAATTTATTGAATATTCATGATATGAATCCCAAAAAAATGATAATTTATGTTTGTTCGACCACATATTTGATAAGTTTTCGTTTGTCTTATGGCGTTTGGCATCTGTTTTATTTATTTACATGGTGATCTTCTCTCAGTCTTAAGGATGGTCAAATCGATTTATGCATTCTCGTTGGATATGCTCTTGAAAGGGCTTAAATTGCAAACTAATAACTATCTGAATTTCCTTAAACTCTATAGGCAGGGTATTGTTGATTTTACTTGTTGCTGCGGCCGCTAACCTCATCAATTTAAATATATTCTGGCATCTTAAACTTGCCATCTTATATGTACGGGTTTATATCAACTGTTATAATCTGATTGACTTGATAAAAATAAAACAAATAAAAAAAATAAAAATCTGATTGACTTGATGTAACTGTCCAGACTCAAGTTCCTGAAGGCTTGTCTGTTTTCCGAGAAATTATTATGTGCGGACACCGGACCGTCCGGATACAAATGAGAGCGCGCCACATCACCCAGTACACAGCAAAAAAGTGTTGTAGCATGTTCTCATTGGTCTCCGGACGCTGTCCGGGCCTTATACAGAATAATTAATCCTGCTTTTAATAGCATTTTGAGCTGTTAAATTACTTCATTCAAAACACACATATCTTACGCTATTTGTATTGTTTTTATTCTTGCTTTAATTGCACGACTGGTTGAACCTCAATTTACTATATTCTCTTGTATTGTGCTTTGCTAAAAGCCACATTGCAGCTGAGTGCACTGCTAAAACCATCTGTTGGAACTGCAAAGAAGCTGGACATATTGCTAGCGAATGCAGCAACCAGGCTGTCTGTCATAATTGTAACAAAAGTGGACATCTAGCTCGAGACTGCACTGATTCTGGTTTATCAGTCTCTGAGACCCGGCTCTGCAACAATTGTCACGGGCCAGGCCACATTGCTGCAGATTGCACCAATGAGAAGGCCTGCAACAATTGCCGCAAAGCCGGCCACCTTGTTAGAGATTGTCGCAATGATCCAGTATGCAATCTCTGCAATGTATCCGGCCATGTTGCCCGTCGGTGCCCAAAGTCCATCCTGGCATCTGAGATCCAAGGAGGACCCTTCCGCGATATTGTGTGTCGAATGTGTAATCAGCCCGGACACATCAGCCGCGATTGTGCAGCAATTGTCACCTGCAACACTTGCGGGGGGCGAGGCCATATGTCCTATGAGTGCCCATCTGGCCGAATGTTTGATCGCCGCATATTCTGGATGTTCTGATGCATTTGTTTGCATTCCTTGTCTGGCAAGTTAACATTCATGGTTTCTCAAGATGGTAGATTATTCATGGATTTGGCCACCTTATTCTGGTGTCTGTAATGATACATTCGGGTCACCAGCTGTTGATTCATGGGCTTAAGCTTATTGTTGATATTTGTCGCAATTGCATTCAAACACTAGCTCGCGAGATGAGCTTAAGCTTATTGTTGATAAAAGGAGCTAAGTTTTGAGTTTAATATATGTGCTCAAGCTCAAGCCTTACATGACATAGGCAAGTCGAGCTCGAGTGAGCATGAGACGAGCTTAACTTGACTATTTTAAGACCTTACATGCAATAGTGATTATCAACATTAGAATACCATTCACAAGCTCATATTAAAAAACATAGCAAGTTTCTTATAAATTTAGAATCCTCTTAGCGCTAAAAAAATAAAGAGGTTGATGGGACATGATGTGAAGTATTTAGAGATAGAGTCTAGACCCCCAAATCTTAGATGTTATTTTAGAAATAATGAGGGCTTTTCACACAATTTCATTGTGTGAAAATTTCATTGAAAGAAAATTAAATTATAGTGTGGGTAAATGATGAAGATACCTACATAAAATAGTCAATCATGATCGAAATAAAAATTAAGCCCTATTCATGATGAATAATAAAAAAAAAAACTCTCACCAAAAGGTTGAGAATAGGCTCAGACATTGACATTACAAAAATTCAAATGTCGTCTAATCAATAATAAATATTTTTGTGATTCAAGGAAGTATCAGGAGAAACGAACATAGATTGTTGGGTTGCATTAGAATTTTGTAATTAGGAATCAACAATATGATGCATCATTGCATATAAAGGAGATATTATGATAATCTAGTTCTTGAGGCAAGAGTAAAAACCAATCACCCAAACCTCTATCAACAAAAGAAATTGGACCCAACATTTAAGATATTCCTAAAATGCAGCTCATTTTGATCCGTTAGTTGGAACCTTTAACTATCAATCAAGAGGTATTGGATTCGAAGATTTAGGGGTGTCAATTTTTGACACAACCTGAACCCGATTCGAACCCGACCCGGAAAAATCTGGGTTCGGGTCAACCCGGACCCGAAACGGGTCGGGTTCGGGTTCAACAAATCAAAACATTTTAAAAATCGAGTCGGATTCGGGTTGCTGGCGGGTTGACCCAGCAACCCGAAAATGACTCGAAATTGACACGAAAACTCGTATGTGACCCGAAAACTCGAGATTGATCTGTTTTGACCCTAAAATCGAAGATTGACCCGATTTTTAACCCGAAAACTAGCAATTTTGGGTCAACCACAGGTCATTCGTGTCAGGTCGGGTTGAGCCGGACTCGAATCGGGCCGGGTTCGGGTCTGAAAACCTGATCCATTTTTAACACCGGGTCGGGTTCGAGTTGACCTGAGTAGTGCTGAGTCAGTCCGAGTTCAATCCGAACACGATCCGTTGACCCGAATTGACACCCCTACGAAGATTGCATATGTGATTTTTTCATTTCTCTCCTTCCAAATGTAATAAATCAAAATAAAGATAACAAGAAGTTAAATTCTCCATATCTTTATGGAACTAATTTCAGAAGAATGGGAGATAAAAAATAGGTATATATTGGTTGTATTAAGAATTAGTTGATATAGGCACAAATATTTTTTATGAGACACAGAAAAGAAACAAACATAAAAAAGGTGAGCAAGACTCAATCCATGTGCCTCTAAGTTGTTAGTTTAATATGCACATAAAAGCAAGCATAAATGAATGCATAGACATACCTAAAACTATCTCACTTGACTTACAAATCAATTCCTATAACTCTTTTTTACAATTAGTTTTTCAAAATCATGACTCTGATACCAAAAAGGAATTGTTACAACCCAATCCGATAATACCTACAAACATAACAAGTCTTATTGTTGGCATGCAATAGGCCAAATTGAATATCACAATTTTGGAAAACTCCAACATAATATAGAAAACCTACAGCATATTATAGAACTATTAATAACTGCCAATATATAGAAAATAACTCAACAACAAAATTTCTTTTCATTTCTCATCAAAATGTAACTACAATAATTGCAATACAACAATTATATTACAATACATGGTGACATAATGAGCTACATAATAGAGCAATTTATATAACTAGTCATGATTGTATAAATAATATTGAAAAAGAAAATTATCTATACAAACTTAGATTAGATCCTGAATTGCTACTCAACAAACTCCTTCACTTTTCCAGGCCTTATAATTGATTGCAGATAGACCGTAACTAACACAACTTAGCAGGTCACAATTACCATATAAATTTTCAAATAAGTCACTTATTATGCATTTAACGTGGTTTAAAAGCAGCTCATAAAATGTAATAGATTGAGCATGGTATTACATATTTACATGGGACTATTTGAAATAAAATAGTTTGTGCATCAAAAGTAAACAAACACGCGTTTCATATATCAGAGAAAAAAATAATAGATTCTCTCAAGTCCCTATGCCTCTCATCTAAATAGAATTCAAAGAATTCTGACACTTACGACTCCCGTGCTAGCATATCAAATAATTAGCTCTTTTGACTCCCAGTACCTAGCACAAGAATAGAATGTGCATATAGTATCAGAACAGAATATGCATATAGCACCAGAATATATCATTGGCACAAGAGTGCCCATTTAGCACTTGAACTTCCTCCACCCACACCAAATCTTCTTAGAATTGCATATTTTAAGCATAATAAACATATATTTTATTGCATTGTAATAAAAGAAATGTGAATACTCATTTCAAAATTTAATAGAATGCTTTAGCAATATAATGTACTGCTGAGCAGAAATGCGTTATTTTAGGGAAAAAAAACTAAATTGCCATAGATTGTTGAGAGCATCACTTTAAAGCTTTAATCATACCACATCATTAATTTAGGAAAATTGAATTATTTTCTAACTTGCCAAAAACCCCGTATGGCTAGGGGGAGCAATTGCCGAAAACTAGAGATCTTCTTCTTTGGTGAACTTACCTCAAGACAAGCCTTAAATTCGATGGTACTAAGGTGCGAGTTCGCCGGAGCAACCATGTGGAATCCCCTCCACACTCTCTTGAGTTCCTCCTCTTCACAGGATCTTCTCCCTCTCAAACTTCACCCTTTCCTCTCTCCCTTTCAAGCTCTCTCTTCAAGTTTCCCCCACAAGAACAAAGCTACAATGACTGTCAAAGACACTTACAAAGTGCATTGTCATAGCTTAAATAGAAGAGCTAAAAATGAGCTCATTAATGCAAGTTACCGACATTATCGTCATGGCGGATTAGTTCAAATATGAGGAAAATTGTCCTGAATATCGCCCTGAAATGAAGCTGGACGATGTCTAATCGTCCCGGACGATGTCTAATCATCCCGGACGATGTCTAATCGTTCCGGACGATCTTGCGATCGGCCCGGACAAAATAACCATTAATTACTTTCCAAAATTGCTAGAGAAATTTTGGAAAAATTGTCCTGGATCGTCCTGGCCGATATTTTATAGTCCAGGCCGATCCACCAGGCCGATATCCAAAAATAAGATTTTCCTAAGTTGATATGGTGGTAGATTCTTTCTGAATTGAGCCTATCGTCCTGGCCGATACAAAATTGTCGAGTACGATGTGTTTTGCATAATGACGGCTGCTTTAATGAGGATGCCCTAATTAGGATTTTTGATTTTGAACAGATTTTTTCGGCCGATATAAATATCGTCCAGGACGATGTTATCAAAAATAGTAAACTCAAGGGAACAGTCAGAAACTCTTATACGTTACAAAGCATCAGAAGCAACAACAAATACAATAGACTCAAGAAAGCAAAAAGTGTACAAACTGACTCAAACCTAGTCTACCCAATCTTAAGCTGATTCCAAATTGCAGTCCGATCTTGTGAACCTGAAATGTTAGTAGAAAGCAGTCATAGAGAAAAAGAATGTTTGTTATCATCAAAATCATAAGCCATAGATCCGCAACAATCTCCCCATTTTTTATGATGACAAACATTTCAATTTGAATTTATAAAAAGGAACATTTTCTCCTAATCTCTCCCTTATTAGAATAACACTTTAAAAAATAGGGGAGATAAAATATTTTTGTTGTTTTTAATTTTTTGAAAATAAGATACAAACACGATAACAGTACAAAAATTCAACAATACATTCTCCCACTTTGACATTATCAAAAAGAGAGGAGGCACAAACAAAAATAAAATGACCAAAAGACAAAAACATTCCCTGATCTAGTGAAAAATAAATATTCTTAAAAAGAGAAAGTTACCTCTTGATTTTAATAAAAAATTTAGTAGAATTAGATTGACAACGCATAGCCCAAAAAAAGTTATAAATTCAGAGTTTGATAATCCAAACTCAAGTTCTTTTAAAGGCTCAAAAACTTTTTAATCCAATATCCAAATCAAGGAATAAATGGGAAAAAGAAACATTAATTTTTCAAAACTCTTTTCATAAAACATATCTAATAGAAGATCAATGTCCGAATTACTGAATCAGGAACCAAGATTTTTAAGCACAAGTTTTGAATATATCAAGGATTTTCTTAAGTTTTTAATAGTATAAGAAAAAATAAGCATTTTTTTGTGGGCTCATTTATGCCCTTTATCACTTGAATGGCTCTTTGAGCATCTTTTGATTTTAATACACTTTGTGTAATTTTTTTTTTAATTTGACGTCATTGCGTAATTTTTTGGTTTGGCATCATTGACCACTTTTTTTTAATAATTTTTAAAAAATATGCTTTCTTTCTTATATTTTCAAAATCAAAGTAAACCCAAATTATTGACAACACGAGTAACTTGATTAAGAAAATTTTATGATAGATTCAACAATCTTGCAAAAGATTCCTATGCGATAGAAAAAATGTAAGGAGATAAAAAAATCAATTTCAAAATCCAATTTAAAATATAATGAAGATTTTGAATCAAAAGTAAAATAACATCTTTAAGAAGAGAGAAAGAGAAACAAAATCATGAGTTCCATTCCTCTAACTATTTTAGAGAAGTCAAACACAACTTACCAAAGATTTCAAGAAAAAATAGGAAGTAGATTTTTCATTTTTAGAAAAGTGAATGTGTGTGTTGATCAGAGAAAAACTTTCATGAAAACAAAATTTTCAAAGAATAAATAAAACAAAAACACAAAATAAAAATAAAAAACATAAAAACAAAAATACAACACAAAAACACGAAAGGCGTTTAACCATTATCTCTCTCCTGGTCCGATGCTTCAGAAATCAGATCTGTCCATGAGATTTTTTGTCTTTCATTATTTCCTCAGTTTAAATTTTGCTTCGCCTTGCCCTTTTATTTCGTAGGAAGAATTCTTAAATTATGGCACTGATTTTTCATATGTCCAGGCTTCCTGCATCGAAAGCAAATAATGTTAGAAGAAATATGGACATCCTTACCACTTTTACTTTTTTTTCCACTTTTGCTTATGCTTTGGTGAGCTTTGTGATTTGCTTGACAAGTCATTGCATTCGTCACAAATTAAGCAATCTTTTTCCGTATCTTCAGTTTTTAGAACAATCGTTTCACCTACATCCAAAAGTCTTTGACCCAAACCTTGCTCGTAGGCAATGAGTGAGCCAATCAAATTATCAATAGAATAATCATTCAAATCTTTTGATTCACACATAGCAACGACTTTGGCATCAAATTTTTCAAGTAAACAACGAAGAATTTTATTGACTTTTTCAAAATTTGAAAACTCTTTTCCTAAGGCATGCAATGATATTATAATTTGAATGAACTTAGTGTACATGTCTAAGATCGTCTCATAAGATTTCATGGAAAATAGTTCAAAATCATGCATTAACAAATTCAACTTGGATTGCTTGATTTCACTAGTGCCTTCGTATATAGTGTGTAGTTTATACCAAACTTCCTTACCAGTAGTGCACGTGGATACTAACATAAAATATTTAGAATTTAAAGCACAGAAAAAGCAGTTTAAAGATTTTGCATTCAATTGAGTATTTACTTGTTCTTCCCAATTCCATTGATTAAAAGGAATATCAGTTTTAACTCCATTAACAACACGTGACGGTGATGAATAACTAGTTAAAATTATATGCCACATACGAAAATCAATCGATTGTAAGAAAATAAACATGCGAGTTTTCAAAAAAACAAATGACATATTTTCAAACAAATGAGGTCTGGAGATTGAATAACCTTCCACAATATTATGATTAGCCATGGATCGAAATTCAAAAATTTTTAAAAACTTATTTTTTGAAAATGGCTCTGATACCACTTGAAAGTGCTCTTATGGCACTAGAAAGTTCGTTAGGGATGTTAAGCCCTTATGAACTGGCCCAAGGCTAAATAAAATAGAGGTGAATTGGATAATTTTAAAATCAAAGATAAAACTCAAACCAAAATCACCACATAAATCAAAGTGCGGAAATTAAATAAATACGAAAGCGATAATAAGAAAAGAACACACCGGATTTATAGTGGTTCGGTCAAACCTTGACCTACGTCCACTCCTTGGAGGCACCCTCCAAGAATTGCACTAAATAAGTATCTCTCCTTTAGCCCCCACAGCTAGGCGGAGAAGCCCTTACAAAATAACTTCCACCTTCCCCGGTGCGGCGAAGTTGCCGGGTCCTTTGACACCAAAGAGATCTTCTTCTTTAGTGAACTTATCTCGAGACAAGCCTTGAATCCGATGGTACTAAGGTGCGAGTTCGACGGAGCAACCGTGTGGAATCCCCTCCACACTCCCTTGAGTTCCTCCCCCTCACAGGATCTTCTCCCTCTCAAACTCTACCATTTCCTCTCTCTCTTTCAAGATCTCTCTTCAAGTTTTCCCCACAAGAACGAAGCTACAATGGCTGCCAAAAACACTTACAAAGTGCCTTGTCATAGCTTAAATAAAAGAGCTAAAAACAAGCTCATTAATGCAAGTTGCCGACCTTATCGTCTAGGACGATATAAATATCGTCCTAGTCGATTAGTTCAAATATGAGGAAAATCATCCTGAATATCGCCCTGAAATGAAGCTAGACGATGTCTAATCATCCATGACGATCTTGCGATCGGCCCGGATGAAATCACCATTAATTACTTTCCAAAATTGCTAGAGAAGTTTTGGAAAAATTGTCCTGGATCATCCTGGCCAATATTTTATAGTCCAGGCCGATCCACTAGGCTAATATCCAAAAATAAGATTTTTCTAAGTAGATATGGTGGCAGATTCTTTCTGAGTTGAGCCTATCGTCATGGCTGATACAAAATCGTCCAGGACGATGTGTTTTGCATAATGACCGCTGCTTTAATGAGGATGCCCTAATTATGGTTTTTGCTTTTGAACAGATCGTCCTGGCCGATATAAATATCGTCCAGGACGATGTTATTAAAAACAATAAACTCTAGGGAATAGTCAGAAACTCTTATACGTTACAAAGCATCAGGAGCCACAACAAATACAATAGACTCAAGAAAGAAAAAAGTGTACAAACTGACTCAGACCTAGTCTACCCAATCTTGAGCTGATTCCAAATTGCAGTTCGATCGTGTGAACCTGAAATGTTAGTAGAAAGCAGTCATAGAGAAAAAGAATGTTTGCTATCATCAAAATCATAAGCCATAGATCTGCAACAATCGTAATCTTGCTACGGAGGATGGAAGGACTATAGTCAACGGGCAATAGTGGTTAGAAAGATCGTTGTTTAGCGACAGAGGTTGGTAGCACCGTGGTCAACTGGCGATAGTGGTCAGTGAGATCATTGTTTAGGAATAGAGGTCTGAAGGAACATAGTCAGCGAGCGACAGTGGTCAGAAAGACCATTGTCTAACAATGGAGGTTAGAATGAGCATAGTCGGCAGGCAACAACGGTCAGAAAAACTATTGTTTGGTGACGGAGGTCAGAACGAACGTAGTCGGCAGACGACAAGTGGTCAGAAAGACCGTTGTCTGGTGACGGAGGTCATAAGGATCATAGTTAGTGAGCGACAATAGTCAGAAAGATCATTATATTGCGATGAAGGTTAGAAAGATTGTAGTCTGGTGGCGGAGGTTGGAAAGATAATAGTCGGCAAATGATAATGGTAAGAAAGATCGTTGTTTGACGACGAGGGTCGAAAGAATCGTAATCAGAGGACGATGGAGGTCAGAAGAACCCTAGTTAGCGGGAAACCGTGGTCAAAAAGGTCGTTATATGGCAAAAAGGTCAAAAGGAACATAGTCAAACCATAGTTGATGGGAGATAATGGTCAGAAAGACTGTTGTATGACGATGGAGATTGGAAATACCTTAGTCGACAGGTGGTAGTGGTCAGAAAAATTGTTGTGTAATGATGGGGGTCGGAAGAACCATAGTTGGTGGGTGGCAGAGGTTAGAAGGACCGTAGTCGACAGGCGATAGTGGTCAGAAAGATCATTATCTTACGATGGAGATCGAAAGGACGGTAGTCGGCAATTGGGTGTAAGTTCAACATTAGTCGGTGGTCGGGCAGAAGTCAGATATCATTTGGGGGTTGAGTGTAAGTCCAACTATAAATAGAAATCGGGTGGATGTCTAGCTTCAGTGGGTAGCCGGGCGAAATTACGACGATAGTTCGGCAATAGTCGGTGGTCGAGGAGGAGTCTGATGGCAAGAGAGCTCTAGTTTTACTCTTTCTTCTCTTCCTTGCTTCCGTCTTTCCTCTCCTTTTCATGAGGAATGGGGGGTCTATTTATAATTTTCTAGAAGTAGCATTGCCAGTAAATAGGAAGGAGATCAAGGGCATGGTTGGAGTGATTTAAATGGATGAACGATATTGATCCCATAGATCGTGGACTGTTTATTGAGAATTTGAATTTCTTGATATGTCAAAATTTGACAATCTTGGCCTCGTTGGATTCGTCTCGTTGAGTCGCTCGATTCAACTATAAGCATGTCATGTTTGAAAATTATTTGTTCATCCAATTCATAGTTTAAACCTTTCAAAGGTGCTTGAAGTCCTCGATTTGGACTCATTTGTGCTCGGATTAGGTCGAATTTGTTGCCATTAGGTTTGTATTTTCGAGAAACGTTCAGTTTAACTATAAGTTTGCTGAAATTAAAGTTCATATGATTCTTAATTTAATTTTAAAAAATTTCCAACTTAATTTTAAATCAAGATTCGTGCCCGATCAAGATAAATCTTTTTATGATATATCAAAGATTTTATCTCAGATAGCTTTCTTACTGTATCTTAAAATAACTTTTTAATATAAAATTTTTGAAATTTAAAAAACTGCATTAATAAGCACTAAAAAACACTCCTCTCAGGTTTTCGTCTATCATCTCGCCCGCTCCGCTAGGGCAAATGCCTTAGCTTCTCCGGCGGCTCCTTCTGGGTGGTTTCACTGGTCGTGGTGGCTTCTCTACCTCAGGGCAGATTTTCCTTCTCTTTCTAGCTGTTTCTTTGCTTTAATTTTTGTGGTTTTAGTCAATTTTTCTGGATTTTGCCAGCATGTCACCAAAACTGTGTGATCCTGGGTTTTTAGAAGATGTTTCCTCTTCTCGTTCATTTTTAGAGGTGCTTGATGGTTCATCGCCTTCTCCTTCTTTTTCCGATTTGATGGTTTCGTCTTATCGCGGGTTACCTTCTCTTTGGATTTCTGAGAATGAAATTTCGGCGTTGGCAGCTCCGTTCCAATTTTCTCTTGTTGGGATTTTCCCGTCTAAGCGTCCTTCCTTGGATGCGATCAGGCGCTTCTTCTTTAATTTAAAGTTACAGGGGGAATTTTCTGTTACTCGTTTGGACCCGACACATATTCTCATTAATCTAAAAAATGATCTTGATTACTGTAGGGTTTTTTGCCATGGTTCTTACATAGTTTTTAATTGCTATATGAAACTTTCAAAACGGTTCCCCCCGTGGACATTGGTGTTGAATCGCGGATTGTGCCCATTTGGATATCTTTCCCTCAGCTCCGTCCCCATCTTTTCTCTCCCATAATTCTGCATGGTCTCGGTTTGATCTTTGGTAAACCACTTAAAATTGACACAGCCGCTTCTATTGGTTCCAGGCCGTCTTTTGCCCGTGTCCTGGTTGAGTTGGATGTTACCAAATCTTATCCTGATAAGATTTGGTTAGGTCCTGAGCTTTCTGGTTATGTCCAACAAGTGCAATTTGAAGATTTTCCTCAATTTTGCTCTTCTTTTAAGAAACTTGGGCATTCCTCTGGCAACTTTCGTCCGTTGTCTGATAATCTGATTTTGGGTAAATCTCAACCTAATGATCTAGTTTGTTCTGTTGCTGCTAATTGTTCTTCTCCTTTGGTTGAGATTGCTGTTAGTCCCCCCTCCCCCCCCCCCCCCCCCCCCCCCCTCCCTCGTTTAAATGATACTACTCTCGGTATGTCGCTTGTGGTTCTGGTGCCCGCTGGTGATACGGTTTTGACTCCTGTGAAAGTTACTATTAATACGCATAATTATATTCCTGTAGTTGATCACAATTTGAATGTTTTGGCTGGGGATGTAGTTGATGATTTTTCGTTGGCTAAAAAGGTGGCGAACTCTGGGCCTGTTTGTGTTTCCCCTGTTTTGGTCGGTTTGGAGAATGTAGAAAATGTTGCGGTCAATGAGGTGGTTCAGGATGCTTGTGGTGTTGAGTATGTTGTTAATTTATCCCCTGACGCTCAACCTTTTACTCCTATGGGTGTGCTTTTGGCCACCAATCGTGTTTCTCATAGTGCTGAGGACCTTCCTCGTGAGGCTCCTTTGGTGTCTATGAGGTCTGCCCCAGCTGCTTTGGTTGGTCATGCTCTAAATTCTGTGGGGTTGGATTTCCTGGTTAAGCCTGCTGTCGTGCAGAGTTTGGGTGAGGAAGTGTGTAAGGTGGCTGTTTCTGGTAACTCTAGTCCTACTCCTAATGACAGCTTAGTGATTAATGATTGTGTTGATGTTCCTGTTACTTTTATGGAGCCCCGAGGATTAATGTATCATATAAAGGATAATTCGGGCATTGAATTGAGAACCCACCTGGACTGGCTTCAAGACTATAGTACCGATTCCGATTCTGCTTCTGATTCTGTGGAATCAATCGGAGATGGCAATCCTAGCAATTCTTTTAATTTGTTGCGTGATCTACCGGTTGTTTCTGTTGCCTCGCGTGGTAGACCTCGTGGCCGGGGCAGACGTGGTTGTTGAATGTTTGATTATGTGATGTTTTGGGATTGCTGATTATGTTGCTTTTTCTTCGTTGGTATGCCTTTGTGGCTTGTTTGTTGACCGATCAAATAGTTTTGTTTTGGACGATGAGGAAGCGGTGTGGTTGCAAGCGTCGTGGATGGCTAGGGTTGGTTGGCAACCTGGTTGGCCCTTCGTTTTTGAATATTCCAGTGGATGGCCCCGCCCTGGCAACCCGGAGCTGGTATGAGTCCGACTTTATCGATCTTTAACTTTTTTTCGTCTTTGATTTGTTTTTAATGTTATTCATGTAAGCTTATGTTGTGGCCAGATGTGTTGTCTCATTTTGTAACCTTCTTTCATTAATGGATTTCTGTTTTTTCAAAAAAAAAAAAAATAAAGCACTAAAAAAAATTGTCCCAAGCAAAATCTAAATGTGCTTGCATGAGATCTCAACAAAAAAACACAAGGCGGCGACGGTTCTAAACGAAACGAGTGTTTGATTTTTTCACTATCATCTCGCCCTATCGAAAATAAAATGCCAACTAATGAAGTTAAACATGTGGCTACGATAATCGCAAGCCAGCGAGATGATAGCAAGGTTAGGACTTTGTTTGAGACGACTTTCTTTTTGTTTCTTTAAGCAACTTTTTAATATAAAAATATTAATTTTTGTACTAAAAAAAATCGAAACAGTAAAAAAATGATCCATCTCAGCTGTATCGAGAATGAAATGCCAACAAAAAAATACAAGGTTAAATTAAGCTACTTAATTATGTTAAAACAAAAAACAAAAAAGCACGAGGCGGCCACGGTTCTAAACGAGAAGAGAAGAGTGTTTGAATTTTTCGCTATCCTCTCGCTGTATTGAAAATGAAATGCCAATCAATGAAGTTGAACATGTGGCTACGATAATCTGAAAGCCAGCGGCTATCTATATCATTTATTGTTTATATCAATTTATGAGTATCACTATCAATATTATTTAATTTTTATTAAAATTGATGATTATCTATAAATTATATTAAGTCAACAACTTTTTTTACCTATTTCATAAAGTTTTATAGAAAAATAATTCTTTAAAATTGCCATAAAAAGCAACTTTATAGTATAATCTTTTTAAAAAAAGGAAAAAAATGGTGGCATTAATTTTTTTATTTAAAAAAATAGTGGCAATAATTATTATTATAAAATAGTTAAATTATATGTCGACAACTTTGCTACTCGCTCCTCTCACAGGAGGCGAGCTGCTTGAGAGGGTATTCGAACATGAGTTGGTGGACTTGAACATGAATAGTTCTAGCTTTACCCATGTAAATTGAGATGACAAGACAAGGCCATGCATACCTCCAAATGACAAAAGTACACTAAAATTGGATTCAACACTAACAAAATTTGATGATCCTAACTGATACATCCTCGAAAAATTATCTTGATCAGGCACGGATCTCAAGAAAAAAATAAGTTTGAAACTTTCAAAATTAAAATTGGGAACATGCAAACTCCGATTTTAGCAAACTTACAGTTGAACTGAACGTCTGGGAAATACGAACCCAACAACACCAAATTCAACTAAATCTGATCCCAAATGGGTCCAAATCAAGGGCCCGAAGCGCTGTTGGAAGCTTTTAACCATAATTTGGATTACCAAACGATTTCCAAATGTGACTTGCTTATAGTCAAATCGAGCGGCTCGACGAGACGAATCCAACGAGCCCAAGATCATGGAATTCTGCCAGTCCACCAAGTGATGCCCAAATTTTCAAGTAGCACTGGACTTCCGTCAGTAATACAATTTCAATTGTTTTACTAGTTAGATTTCAATAATTTGCAAGATAAGTTTTAATATTTTTATAAAACAACTATTTTCTTACTTTGCTAATTATTTATCTTATAAAATATTTTGATTTATATTGCATCTTTGTCTATTTTTTGGTCCAAAATGTAATTTTTCCTTTATAAGAAGCCTTGATTAAAGCTATTAAATGAGCTAAAATAACCATACTCATTAATAGGGGTCCTCATGTCAACATATGAACTTATTTATGAAATTTTATCATTTTTTTTAGAGAAATTATATTTAAAATTCGCATTTATTAAGATTAACACAAAGTATGTAATGATTCATATCATTAATATTTGACAAGCTAGTTTTACGATGGTTATCGACTACCTAACGTAACCCTTCACTTTTCTTATCCAAAGCTTGAGATTCCGATAATAACAGTGTTAATTGAGCATTTCAATTCCAAAGCATCATAACCTTAATTCAAATTTCTACCCATCATACTAAATCATACCTCATTAAAATAATCAGCTCGACTTCTTCCTCTGAGGTTTCGTTTGGGATAGCTTTTGGGCACTGCTTTTTCATAGGTTTCAAAAATTATTTGTACTAAAATGTTGCTGTAGAAAATAATAAGAAAAATGCCCTAAATGAAACGTAAGTTTTCGTTCTAACAACAACGAGAAAACAAAGACGACAATGATGATGATGACGACGTAAAACACAACCTCCGTCACGCACCGCTGTCTAACCACACCATATTAGATGGGCATGCACGTGGAGGCATCTCTCATTGTCCCCTACCCCAACTCAACCAAAACCAAGTTGCCAACCATAGCAAATGTGGCGTACCGAATGCCTTCTTTCTTGTGCTGCCTATTTCAGTGCATCATCATCAACAATGGAAGAGTCCCAATGTCTTGTAATTATGTATCTTGTGACCGTTGCCTAACAATTAGGCGCAACCCATTCCATGCTCGTTCAGCTATAGCCGACTACCTAATCTACCACGTGCTTGTCCACCACAAGCTTTATAGCGATAGGGACGATCCCATCTGATTCATCTCAGCCGTTGATATGCATCACGTGGGTGAATTGAACGTACGTGTGAGATCAGTTGATGGCACGTGCTACTTCGGGAATTTTATTAAAGGAAGATCAGGGGAGTTGGTTTACCGTGGAGTATGATGTGGAGTTTCTTTTTTTGGGAAGAAGGTTAGTATTTTAGTGGTATGAGGGTTTTAATTGTGGATTTTAGTGATAAAAATAATCGTTAAATTCGAAAATAAATAAATTAAAGAACCTATTTCTTTTACTTTTGTGATGCTTTCCATTTCAGAGAACGACTAAAGAGAATTTAATTTGGGCCCACAAAGGCCTAACGGAATGTTGGAATTGGAACTAGAGATGCGCAATGATGGAGGAATAAAGTTTAAAAGAAAGAGCATACGAGGAAAAAAATTATAATTAAATTTAATTAAATTATAATAAGATGTTTTTTAAACATGATAATTTTTTCTTTTCCTAAGATAATTTTGTGTCGTATAAAAATAATTATATTAATTGATATGATTCCCAAATAATTGATTTGATCGGATATTAATTTTCTTATATATTTGAATTAGAATTTTTGAAATTAAATTAAAGACCATTCAAACTTTAATTTTAGCATGTTTCTAATCAAAATAAGTGCTTAAACAAGAAAAACACATAGGCATCACTAGTGATCCGATTCGAGATTAAATGAGCTAAAATCAAGTACTTTTGAAATACAATTTGAAACTTTAGGAAATTAATTGGAGGAAAAAATGATATTCAAATATGACATGCTTATAATCAAATTGAGTGTCTCAATGAGATGAATCTAACAAGCACAAAATTATTTAATTCTAACATCATCAAGTCACTTAAAGGCTGAAAAGAAATGATACAAGGATATGAGAGATTTGAAGTTGCCAATGTTATTAAAATACCCCTCTAAAAAGAACTATAAATAAGATTGTGTTTCTATATGACAAGTTCGAGGATTAAGAGATTTGAAGAATTATATCGTCTTGCTTGAATATAGCCACTCATGAACACCATTAGCAAGCATCACCACCATCGCTTAGCTTCCATTATTTGAAAAGCGTTGTTTGAATACTAAAATCCAACTCCATCTTTTACTTCAGTTGTTTGATTATTATGAGCTTAGAAAATTCATGCCCTAACCTCTCAATGGATCCCTTTCTTTCTTCTTTAGTTTAGGGTATTCAAGAAGAGTTTTAACAAGTTTCAAGGCGAACTTTCAAAAGGAAGATTGAGCCGATCAAGATCTAATGGTTCCATCGTCCCGGACTATCGTGGTCCCTAGTCTACTTAGTCAAAGGAGGTAGTCAACCCAACCTGATAGAAGAATCCTTATCGATAGACATTGGTTGCTTCATCCAAGAAAATCTTGTAGACCTTGGGTGAATATTTTTCTAAAGAGAAAATTTTGAATCTACCTTAGCTAATAGAGGGTTTTGTGCCATCAATCATATTCTATTGATTCATTGCTCAATGATTTGAATCTATTGGAGAACATAAGGCCTCTAACCATGATCGTAATTTAGTGGTGCTTTTTGGCAGCAAAATCACCCGTTCAGAGGATCCCGATCATAACCATTTACATGTGGTGCCATTTAGAGGAAAAACCATCAGTACATTGCCATTTGGCGACGAAATCGTCAGTTAGAGGACATGTGCCACATCTTTACAGGCAAGAGGCATATTGAGAATGAATTATAGTGATATTTTTTACCAGTCATTAAATCTTTGCGAGATCAAGTAATTTTCAAATTTATCCACATTGGCAAATAGTTATGGAGGGTGAATGAATATTTTTTGTTTTATGTGTTTGATGATTAATTTTAACTTTAAATATCTTATGTTCTGATTTTTTTTATTTTTGAATTTTTATGGAAATTTAGGAGACATTATAAATATTTGTGGTTGTTTGCAATTGAAATTTTTTGTTAACACAATCATTATTAGGTTTTTAATGGGTTGTTATATTTTAGTTAATAGAACCTTATTGACTCTATCAATTTACTAATTGAGAATTATGTTTGTATCTAAATTTATTTCTTAACATGTGCAGCATCCTCAAACATTATATATGTACCTATGACATGCTCGTTGGGGCCTATACGAGTATGTGTCTTTACATGTATTTTGTATGATGTATTTATATGATTATTATGCATATACAATGTGTGCATGCGATGCATTTGCATGAATCATGTATATCAGTTAATGTATTTTGCATTTCACTACAGGAAAATCACTTATTACCGGCGGAATTTTCCGGCGGCTTTCCGGCGGTCAATTTTCCGGCGGCTTTCCGGCGGCTTTCCGGCGGTTTATGACGTCTTATTTCCAACACAAAATTCCGACAGCTTTCCGACGGCTTTCCGGCGGCTTTCCGGCGGTTTTCCGACGGCTAATTTCCCCGCAAAATTTTGCGACGGCTAATTTCCCGCAAAATTTTCCCGCGGTATTTTCCGGCGGCTTTCCGGCGGCTTTCCGACGGCTTTCCGACGGCTTTTCGACTTAAAAATAGTTAAATCTTTTTTTAATAAAAATTTTAAATTAATAATGTTTAATTATAATATTCAGACTTTTTTAATATAAATAAAAAAATACTTAGATTTAACTATTTTGCAGAAACGGCGCAGTGGTCAGGGTCCGGGGCAGCGGGTGAAGAGGTCCACGGTTCGAAACCCAGCGAAGGCAGCGCGGGAGCGGGCCCGTTGGCGCACTCGGGCTCGCCTGACTCACGCGAGCCCGGTCCAACGCGACGCGGTCTGGTCCGCCCGCGGGAGCTGGTTCGACGCGGTCTGGTCCGCCCGCGGGAGCTGGTTCGACGCTCTGGTCCGCCCGCCGGAGCGGGTTGCTGGCGTGCCGCCGGAGCCGCCGCCGGGGAGCGGTTTCAGCGGGAGCGGGAAATTGTTTTTTTTTTTTATTTCAACCGGCGGTTTTTGACCGCCGGCAAACCGCCGGAAATTTATTGCCGCCGGAAAACGCCGTCGGAAATTATTTTCCTACGCCGTTTTTTCCGGCGGCACGAAAGCCGCCGGAAAACCGCCGGAAAATTAAAAAACCGCCGGAAATAGGTCAAATTCCGCCGGAAAAAGCCGCCGGAAGTGGGTGATTTTCCTGTAGTGTTTTACATTTGTGCAATATGTAGTTACATTGTGCAATATTTTTCACATATAAATAGAATATTACATGATATTACTTAGATGAAATAATCTACATCCTATGAATAAGTACATAAAGTCATTTTAGAATGTAATTGTAATGTCAAATGATATGTTGGAATGAAATCTTCTACATCCTATAGATGCATGCATGAGGTTATTTTAGACTGTAATTATAATTTTGAATGACATACTGGAATGAAACCCTATGCATCCTACGAATGTACGTAAGATGTTATTTTATAATGTAATTATAATATCGAATAACATGCTAGAATGAAACACTTTGCATATCATAAATGCACGCATATTATTGAATGCATATGAATATGCATTTTAATGCATGAGAGGGATATTTTGCATTTTTAGAGGTAGTTAGCTATGCATATAGATATTGCTAACAAGTATGCATGACTTTATTTGGAGCTTTGTTTGCGCCTTTTGTCTGCTTATACGAATGTTACGGATCTGGTGGCATGGTGCATTAACATAGCGTATAGTACATTTACATAACATGCATACATAATGTATCTATAAGTCATCAATTTGCCTGTATGATATATTTGCATAATAATTCAATGCTTGCATGTAATGCCTAATATATCTAACATACCACCAAGGTGCGTTGCTATTGCGCAATACATTTTGTATGTTGAATAGTTGCATGTGTAATGCATTTTGTATTCTATGGTCTGTATGCGCACTATACATCATGTATACTAAATGACAATTTGTTATAATGCATTATACATGATGCGATTGTATGTAGGTGTAGTATGTTGGTATGTAAATGTGATGCACTATTATAATATAATACATCTTGTGATGTTAAATGATATGTTCACATGAATTATTATGCCTATTGCGATGCATGTACAAGGACATTTTAAAATATTTGGCACTAATCAATTGTGCAGACATTTATCATTTGAATATGCACAATATTATATTTGGAAGCTTGTAGATGTATTTGGTCTTCTTGTACAAGTGTTGCAGATCTGGTGGCGCAACGTTGGGCTTCAGTGGTGGGTGGTTTTTATTATCGATTCCCTCCTTTTTCTTATAGGCAAATTATCATGTTTCATCCAGAATAGCCACGAGATACTTCGTTGTTTTGATGCAAGCTCCATCTTTGTGATCTTCAAGAGATCATATCCACAAATCATCTAATCGTTTGCTTAGAATAGATGAGGACATCCAAATTGCATGAGGTCATTTTGTTATAAATGAGGTATCATGATCGGATGATACCAAAAGCACGGCTGATGTGCTATTAGACATATTTATATATATTCTTCGTCATAAAGTAGTTTCTCTAAAGCGTAAATAGGGCAAAGTACAAGATAGTTTTCAGCATCCTAATGACATTCTAGTATCTGATATGCATATAGGATGTGGAAGTTTCTCCAAAGTCCTTGACATGGAAACCAAGCGCATCTCTCTTCAATCTATAGAAACCACATTTAACCTTGGAAGAATGCAAAGTTTAGCCTTAAATGTTGCAATATTCCCACCAAGATAATGTGCTCAAGGAGCTCATTTCATGCATTTATGATGCACATGTAGGATATTAGGTTGTGAGGCTTGATCTCCGAATCTTCATTCAAATAGTGTAATATTTTTCTAGAAGCCTTAGTATTTCTAAAGATATTATAGACCAAGAGATTTTCTTCAACTGCTCATTCTTTGTCTGCACACAATCACTCAATTTTGTATACTTAGTGCCACAATTAGGATCTATATCAATAGGCTTCCTCTTTATACCAGGTTGCCTTCGTCTCAGCTCCCATTATTAGAATTTTTGAACTTATTAATTGGAGGACTTAGTTGTACTTGATGAACAAAATCCTTAGCTCCAACACAAGATAAATATGCTTCTTGTTAGCATAGTTTTTAACTACAATGGCCTTCTGCAGCAGTTCGTAGGCTATTGTAGTTGTTATAGTTTTTTTATATTTATTATGATCTTCAGTACTTGCTCGTGAATAGTACGCTTCCTACATATCAATGTTCATAAGGAACTCATCATTACTGCAGCATGTTTATTATCATCAATACTGGTGGATGTTTTACATGGATCATTATCATGTGCAAGCAGACATTTTACATTAAAATGCTAATACAGGCTATTAGTTGAGCTGCATTTATCATTGGTTCCCTGTCATATTTCTTGGACCAATAAAAATCTCAAAGCATTCTGATCACTTATAACTCCATTTTGTGTTTATAGCACCAGGACATATCACATATCCCAGTCCCAAATAGAATCTCAAAGAATTATGACATATTATAGCGCTTAGTTATTCCCTGACACAAGCATAATCTCAGAGGATTCAAACTTATTATGGTTTCCTGTATATAATTTAATCACATATGCATATATATCATCACATTATAAAAGAGTAATTTAGCATGCGTAAAAATTGCATAGCTTTCTATAATGATAGACAATAAAAAATCCTATTAGATAAAAATACATATTTTCATAAAATAACTAAATTATCAGGTATTATGTAAATTAATGTATTAATATTTTAATCGTACTACAACAATATTTTTCATTGTCTAGATAATTTTTTATTCAATTAAAATCCAACAAATTTCAAAACCCCTATTATAAAATTTTCAGAAAATATTCAAAATGTGCATAATCGTAATCTTTATAATAAATAAAAAGTAATGCGGTGAAAGTTTTACCAGTGCCAAGTTATCCATATTTTTCGCTAATGAAAACATTAATTTGATCATAAAATTATATAAAAAAAGCTTAGTATTTTTTGAAAAGTGAGATAAGCTTAGGGTGACCTACCTCGATCTGAACAACATTCTGAATTGGGTTGACGACCCCAAACGACTAAAAAATTATTATTATTTTCTTCCCAAATCCTCTTGCAGTTTTTTCCAATCAGTTTAGAATAGGTCGATCCAGATGTTGAACATACAGGTGTCACATGGGGTCTACGGACTATAGTTGGCATGCAAAAAGGTTGAAGGCATGTAGTCAAGCGACCATGTTCAAAAGACCATTGTCATGCAATGATGGTCAGAGGACCATAAGCAGGAAATAATGGTCCAAAGATCGTTGTTTGGTGACGGTGGTTTGAGGACCATAATCTGATAGTAGTGGTTTGAGGACTGTAGTCGGGCAATGGTAGTTCGAGGATTTTAGTTATACGATTGTGATTAGAGGATCGTTGTTTGAGATGCTCGATATGACTTTAAACATGCCTAATTCAAAGATTATTCGCATATCCCATTAATGTCTTGAAAATTTTCAGGTACACTTAGGCCATTTTTTATCGTTGGGTCCGTCTCATCGAGACATACAATTTTTTTGAGCAAGTTGAGCGACTAGAATGCGGAACTACATGGCCCTCAATTGGTGTGTTACAGCACGAGCCGTGAGACGTACAATTTGACTATAAGTTTACATAAATCGGAATTTAGATGGTCTCGAATTTAATTTAAACATTTTTTTAGTTCAAATAGGCCTTGAAATTCATGTTAGAGGAAGATGATTTTCAATGATCGTCGATATTTAAGAACTTATGAAAGAAATGCACATATAGTCGGTCAGATATTTTTCATATAAAACAAAACCGAAGAATTTAAGTCTTTATAACTCCAACCTACTCGGCTGTCTTCACCCAAATATTTGGAATACTACACATCATAATAAGTTAACCGACAAAGTTTGGAAGCCGAACCCTTCAAATTATACTAATAAAAACAAAGTTTCCTAAATATATGCCATCAATAATTTTTTTTAATTAAAATGATATATTTATTTAATGGCTAAATTATTTTAACAATTTTTGAATAATGTAATATTCTCCCAGAAAATAAATTAATTAAGTTTAAAATATCTAAGTTAGTGTTATATGTATTTTAATACTTTTAGAATAAAATTAAAAATGGTAGAAATTATTAAGTATGTATGATTTTATTATGCATTATATATAATATTAATATTTAATTAAAGTCATATTATTATATAAATTATTAAGAGAAATTTGTGTTTATATATGTATTAATGCTCAAAATTATTTGAGTAAGGTTTAAGTCTATCAAGACATTATTAGAAATATTCAAACATGATTCAAATAAGCTTTGAACAAAACGATGGTAGAAAAATTAATAAATTAATCGAATGAAGTTCAAATAAGTTTTCATTCAACATTTAAACTTAATAAACAATAAAGTATAATGCAGTAAAATGTAATCACAACAGCTAGAACATAATAAGGTAAATAGATTACGTGATAAAATTTTAATAAGAAGTGTTTTTATTAAATAAAAATAGTTATAATATTGTATAATAACATGTTTAATAATATCCCAATTATATAATACTACTAGGGGAGCAAACGAGTTGAGTTGAGCTCAAGTCATGCCTAACTCGAGCTCGACTCGCGAGCTAAATCCCGAGCTCGAACTTGAGTCGAGCTCAAAAGACGAGCTCGAGCTCGGCTTGTGTCACTGAAAAAGAGCTAGTCGAGTGGCTTGATTTTGCGGTTTTGAGGGCACAAACCAGTTCATGAAGATGATTCGCACGCGTATAGGCCAATTCACCTTCCGCGATTCTCATGCTCTTTACCGCTTTGCCTTCAGCGGCACGCACAGACTTCGTTGCTTCGCCTTATGTAGTTTGCACGTGTAGACCCTGACCACCTTCCATGCTTCATCAAATTTCCTTCTGCCTTCCGAGCCGCTCAATGAGTAATCAAGTTAAGCATCATCTGGATCGAACTTGAACTTGATAATCCAATGAGCTCGAAATTCTACTCGAGCTGTAGCTCAAAATTAACTCAATAAGCTCAACTCACAAGCTAGTTAACGAGTCGGGCTTAAGCTAGCTTACAAGTTGGCTTGACTCGTTCGCACCCCTAAATACTACAGACAAAAGCTTTGATGCCACTGAGTATAATAACAACATTTATAACACAGCTATATCAATATAAAGTGCTAACATATGGTCACATCTATATCACTATAAGAAGTGCTCTTGAAGATCATCATGATTAAAATCATTTTCATCAAGCAATATCATGTATATAATTTATTAATTTATAATTGTAATTCAAACCACTAGACTATATATGCATTGATCTTCCAAAGCACATCCATTGAAACCAGCATACTTGTCAACAATAGCTACATGCATAGCTAGCTACCTTTAAAAATATAAAGCATCCTTCTCATGCATTAAAGTGTGTATTCATACGCATCCTATAATATGTGTGTATTTACGATATGCAGAGGGTATTTCAGTATGATATTTGACATCATACTTACATTCTAAAATGACCTCCTACATGCATTCGTAGAACACAAGGGTTTCAATCTAGCATGTCATTCGAAATTGCAATTACATTCTTAAATAGCCTCCTGCATGTATTTGTAGGATGCTGAAAGTTTCATTCTAGCATGTCATTCGATATTACAATTACATTCTACAATGACATTATGCATGTATTCATAGGATCAAAAGAGTTTCATTCAAGTAATATCATGTAATATTCTATCTAATTAACCAAAATATTACTTGAACAAACACTTCAAAATTTTTATATTATGAGAGTAAATGTCAAAAAGTATATCATTAAATTTGTTCTATAAAATGCTCATCTAAATTTCAAAATAAAAAATAAAAACTTACTATAGCTCACTCCAACATATTTCTTAACTTAAAGTTACACTAATTCATAAAAA
>CM028347.1:16583656-16652613 GCA_016618105.1 Dendrobium huoshanense
TCCGCTTCGCCGCTTCTTCCGCCGTCCGGTCGCAAGCCACCAGAAAAGCGCTTCTTCCGCCGTCCCTTACTCCTTCGCCGCTTCGCCGCTACTTCCGGCCGTCCAGAAGGATATCGCGACTTTGCCCTTTCGTTCCGTCGCAGTCGCACATACAGCGGACCAGCGTTAATATTATTCCAAAAAAATCTAAAATCTGCTCTTAATTATAATTAGGTAAGCAATAAATAGCTTTAATAAAAGCTTAATTAAAATTTCAGTGGGGGCCCGGGCCCCCAGCATGTATCCACCCCTGGGTGAAGAAGTTGTTGTGGTGCAGCAAATAAAGTCGAACATCAAAATCGAACAAGAACGTACCGCTCTATTATGTTTAGTTTTAATACTTTAATTTTGTGTTATTTTGAGGTGAATGCCTCACATTATTGAGACGAAGCATGCCTCATTGTGCGCATCAGTGTAATCGAGGCGTACGCCTCACCAAAAGATCGTGGTGTGTTTACTTCCAAGCGCCACACGAAGGAATTGCGCAAAGGCGCGCCGTGTGCCTTTGATTGCGCAATTTTAAACAATGATATAATTATGCAGTATCACTAGTGGATAGAAAATTCATAATTGGATACTGTATATTTTTGCAGTAAGAAACAATATGTTTATTCAAGATCTAGTGGTGAATTTGAATTTAGAGTCTTGCCCAAAGAATTTGCGAGCTTCTATAGATTAAAATTATTTTCAAAGATTTAAAAATCAAATTATAAGGGTCAATAAAGATATATTATGATACCATAAGCTTGTTCATAATCCAGCACAACACGATCATACCAAGCGTGTGGTGCTATATAGATATTATAAACTAGAAATTGGATAGTGAGTTGATACAGACCTCATATGTGCCAACAAAAAAAATTGCAGACATTCTCATCAAATGACTCTACAATCTCATATTGAAAAATATTGTATGCAGGCTTAGAATGATAGATTTATATCATTCAGTTTGATGAGTATTGAAGGATCGTGGGACTTACAAGTCAATCAATCTTGATAGAATTCCTAGAGTACATGGATTAAAGATTCTAACTATTAGATTGATCCTCTTATGGCCTTAGATTGTAACATATGTGCCTTCTTTCTATTCTAGTCTTAGGCTCTTCTCGGTGATTTTCTTAAAATAGCTTTGATTTATTTCTATTGTAAGTCTTTTGTAGAAGTCTATGACTACTTCCACGCTTTGTGCATAATCAAGTAATAAAATTCAAAGTAATTTTTTTCTTCTTTCTTCTTTTCTTCATGGATTTCTTAGGATAAAATTCTAAAGATAGGAGAATGTATTATTCTGTGAATGCATGGATCTGCAAACCATAAGCTTTGAAATTTACAACCTCTTTGGAATTCCCTAGCCAAGAAAAAGAATGCGAAAAACATAGTGAAAAAGATGGTATATCATGTCTCTTTATATGGTATATTTTTTTAAAGCTGATTTGACGCCAGCATGAAATTGCACAGCTTTTGATTCAGTTTGTATTTGACCCAAGTTGAACCACATTATAAGCGTGCAACTTCAGATGTTTGCTAAATTCTTGTATAAAATGTAGTGTAACAAAGTTTGCTCCTTATCATTGATTACTACCTTTATACTCAAATATCTAGCAATTGAGTTAAATTCATTAAAATATAATTTAATGGATATATATATATTATTCGATCAAGATAAAGCTTATGAACGGGCTTTTGATCATGTACAAAGAGCCCATGTCTGCAGCACTAAAAGCATTATTCCCCAAAGTCAAATATGGTCAATATCACCACAAATGATAAAACACTAAAGGCTTCGTTTGGCACAGCTTTCGCACTCCTTCCTAAAACTGTTTTCTAGTATAAAATTTTCTAACTCAAGAAATTTTTATACTAGAAAACTGTTTTAGAAAGCAACAAAAAAGCTGTTCCAAATGAAGCTTAAATCTCTCGAACCAAACACAAGATAGAATCACACGGGAGTTGATAGATGATAATCATAGTAGATTAAATAATACAAGGAATTTAAACTTGAATGCTCTTCAAAAGGGTATAAATATGCATGTCTATGGAACCGTCTTGTTATTTTGGCATTATCGTGCTTCCACTGTGTTTAAATAGTTCTCCACAATCAGAGAAAATTGAATCAGGTGAAATTATTTTGCTTTTCTCTCGCCCTCTCTTTTCTCTAAATAACTTCCAGTCTCACTTTATCAAAAGAAGCCGACAATAATCGTTTTCGTTTGTCTTATGGCGTTTGACATCTGTTTTATTTATTTACATGGTGATCTTCTCTCAGTCTTAAGGATGGTCAAATCGATTTATGCCTTCTCGTTGGATATGCTCTTGAAAGGGCTTAAATTGCAAACTAATAACTATCTGAATTTCCTTAAACTCTATAGGCAGGGTATTGTTGATTTTACTTGTTGCTGCGGCTAACCTCGTCAATTTAAATATATTCTGGCATCTTAAACTTGCCATCTTATATGTACGGGTTTATATCAACTGTTATAATCTGATTGACTTGATAAAAATAAAACAAATAAAAAAAATAAAAATCTGATTGACTTGATGTAACTGTCCAGACTCAAGTTCCTGAAGGCTTGTCTGTTTTCCGAGAAATTATTATGTGCGGACACCGGACCGTCCGGATACAGATGAGAGCGCGCCACATCACCCAGTACACAGCAAAAAAGTGATGTAGCATGTTCTCATTTGTCTCCGGACGCTGTCCGGGCTTTATACAGAATAATTAATCCTGCTTTTAATAGCATTTTGAGCTGTTAACACATATCTTACGCTATTTGTATTGTTTTTATTCTTGCTTTAATTGCACGACTGGTTGAACCTCAATTTACTAATATTCTCTTGTATTGTGCTTTGCTAAAAGCCACATTGTAGCTGAGTGCACTGCTAAAACCATCTGTTGGAACTGCAAGGAAGCTGGACATATTGCTAGCGAATGCAGCAACCAGGCTGTCTGTTATAATTGTAACAAAAGTGGACATCTGGCTCGAGACTGCACTGATTCTGGTTTATCAGTCTCAGAGACCCGGCTCTGCAACAATTGTCACGGGCCAGGCCACATTGCTGCAGATTGCACCAATGAGAAGGCCTGCAACAATTGCCGCAAAGCCGGCCACCTTGCTAGAGATTGTCGCAATGATCCAGTATGCAATCTCTGCAATGTATCCTGCCATGTTGCCCGTCAGTGCCCAAAGTCCAGCCTGGCATCTGAGATCCAAGGAGGACCATTCCGCGATATTGTGTGTCGAATGTGTAATCAGCCCAGACACATCAGCCGCGATTGTGCAGCAATTGTCACCTGCAACACTTGCGGGGGGCGAGGCCATATGTCCTATGAGTGCCCATCTGGCCGAATGTTTGATCGCCGCATATTCCGGAGGTTCTGATGCATTTGTTTGCATTCCTTATCTCGCAAGTTATCATTCATGGATTTCTCAAGATGGTAGATTATTCATGGATTTGGCCACCTTATTCTGGTGTCTGTAATGATACCTTCGGGTCACCAGCTGTTGATTCATGGGCTTAAGCTTATTGTTGATATTTGTCGCAATTGCATTCAAACTCTAGCTCGCTAGATGAGCTTAAGCTTATTGTTGATAAAAGGAGCTAAGTTTTGAGTTTAATATATGTGCTCAAGCTCAAGCCTTACATGACATAGGCAAGTCGAGCTCGAGTGAGCATGAGACGAGCTTAACTTGACTATTTTAAGACCTTACGTGCAATAGTGATTATCAACATTAGAATACCATTCACAAGCTCATATTAAAAAACATAGCAAGTTTCTTATAAATTTAGAATCCTCTTAGCGCTAAAAAAATAAAGAGGTTGATGGGACATGATGTGAAGTATTTAGAGATAGAAACCCCCAAATCTTAGATGTTATTTTAGAAATAATGAGGGCTTTTCACACAATTTCATTGAAAGAAAATTAAATTATAGTGTGGGTAAATGATGAAGATACCTACATAAAATAGTCAAATCATGATCGAAATAAAAATTAAGCCCTATTCATGATGAAAAAAAAAACTCTCACCAAAAGGTTGAGAATAGGCTCAGACATTGACATTACAAAAATTCAAATGTCGTCTAATCAATAATAAATATTTTTGTGATTCAAGGAAGTATCAGGAGAAACAAACATAGATTGTTGGGTTGCATTAGAATTTTGTAATTAGGAATCAACAATATGATGCATCATTGCATATAAAGGAGATATTATGATAATCTAGTTCTTGAGGCAAGAGTAAAAACCAATCACCCAAACCTCTATCAACAAAAGAAATTGGACCCAACATTTAAGATATTCCTAAAATGCAGCTCATTTTGACCAGTTAGTTGGAAGCTTTAACTATCAATCAAGAGGTATTGGATTCGAAGATTTAGGGGTGTCAATTTTTGACACAACCTGAACCCGACTCGAACCCGACCCGGAAAAATCTGGGTTCGGGTCAACCCGGACCCGAAACGGGTCGGGTTCGGGTTCAACAAATCAAAACATTTTAAAAATCGAGTCGGATTCGGGTTGACCAAGAACCCGAAAATGACTCGAATTGACACGAAAACTCGTATGTGACCCGAAAACTCGAGATTGATCTGTTTTGACCCTAAAATCGAAGATTGACCCGATTTTTAACCCGAAAACTAGCAATTTTGGGTCAACCACGGGTCATTCGTGTCAGGTCGGGTTGAGCCGGACTCGAATCGGGTCGGGTTCGGGTCTGAAAACCTGATCCGTTTTTAACACCGGGTCGAGTTCGAGTTGACCTGAGTAGTGCTGGGTCAGTCCGAGTTCAACCCGAACCCGATCCGTTGACCCGAATTGACACCCCTACGAAGATTGCATGTGATTTTTTTCATTTCTCTCCTTCCAAATATAATAAATCAAAATAAAGATAACAAGAAGTTAAATTCTCCATATCTTTATGGAACTAATTTCAGAAGAATGGGAGATAAAAAATAGGTATATATTGGTTGTATTAAGAATTAGTTGATATAGGCACAAATATTTTTTATGAGACACAGAAAAGAAACAAACATAAAAAAGGTGAGCAAGACTCAATCCATGTGCCTCTAAGTTGTTAGTTTAATATGCACATAAAAGCAAGCATAAATGAATGCATAGACATACCTAAAACTATCTCACTTGACTTACAAATCAATTCCTATAACTCTTTTTTACAATTAGTTTTTCAAAATCATGACTCTGATACCAAAAAGGAATTGTTACAACCCAATCCGATAATACCTACAAACATAACGAGTCTTATTGTTGGCATGCAATAGGCCAAATTGAATATCACAGTTTTGGAAAACTCCACCATAATATAGAAAACCTACAGCATATTATAGAACTATTAATAACTGCCAATATATAGAAAATAACTCAACAACAAAATTTCTTTTCATTTCTCATCAAAATGTAACTACAATAATTGCAATACAACAATTATATTACAATACATGGCTACATAATGAGCTACATAATAGAGCAATTTATATAACTAGTCATGATTGTATAAATAATATTGAAAAAGAAAATTATCTATACAAACTTAGATTAGATCCTGAATTGCTACTCAACAACAAACTCCTTCACTTTTCCAGGCCTTATAATTGATTGCAGATAGACCATAACTAACACAACTTAGCAGGTCACAATTACCATATAAATTTTCAAATAAGTCACTTATTATGCATTTAACGTGGTTTAAAAGCAGCTCATAAAAATGTAATAGATTGAGCATGGTATTACTTGGGACTATTTGAAATAAAATAGTTTGTGCATCAAAAGTAAACAAACACACGTTTCATATATCAGAGAAAAAAATAATAGATTCTCTCAAGTCCCTATGCCTCTCATCTAAATAGAATTCAAAGAATTCTGACACTTAACGACTCCCGTGCTAGCATATCAAATAATTAGCTCTTTTGACTCTCAATACCTAGCACAAGAATAGAATGTGCATATAGTATCAGAACAGAATATGCATATAGCACAAGAACATATCATTGACATAAGAGTGTCCATTTAGCACTTGAACTTCCTCCACCCACACCAAATCTTCTTAGAATTGCATATTTTAAACATAATAAACATATATTTTATTGCATTGTAATAAAAGAAATGTGAATACTCATTTCAAAATTTAATAGAATGCTTTAGCATTAAGCAATATAATGTACTGCTAAGCAGAAATGCGTTATTTTAGGGAAAAAAAAAACTAAATTGCCATAGATTGTTGAGAGCATCACTTCAAAGCTTTAATCATACCACATCATTAATTTAGGAAAATTGAATTATTTTCTAACTTGCCAAAAACCCCGTATTTTTTAATTTACCCAATGAAAATTTCTTAGAAAAATATCTAAATGTCTAGAATAATTGTCTTCATAGCATACAAAAAATTATATGATGAAAGTTTTGCATATATCAAGTTATCCCTATTTTGCCAACATTATCCTCAAAATGTATATTGTATTTTTATTATCCTCTTGTCTCCTTTCTTCATAGAAGAATGATCAAACAAATAGTAAATGATCTCTTTAAGACAATTTTTATGCCACAATCTCATTTGACTTCAATCATGGAATATATTCTATACAATCAGGGGCAAAACCAGCCTCTCTTTTTTATGGTGGGCAAAATATGATTATGAAATGCATAATTTTATGTAAGAAATAGAAAAATGATTTTTTTTTTTTTAAATTTGGCCAACTATATTTATTGAATGTGAGCAAAATAGCTAACATATTTATTCTTTTAAGAAAAAATAAAATTTCTGGGTGGACAATTGCCCACCATAGCTCTTTCTGTTTCCACCAATGTATATAATTCATGCCTACTATATTGGATCAATAATTTTTCAAATTATGAGAAAGTAGTGGTGGAGTCATAAATTTTATTCAGGGTTGGGGGGCCTAAATTAACATAGTTATGTTTGTCATCTCATATGGAATGTTAGAATGCCTTAAAATAGTTCTGTTTATTGTCTCATTATCGGAGCCAAGAGGAGTTGTAAGATCAAAATTAAGAATGCAAATTACATGGCAGGAGAGGAGCGAAAGGGAAAACTAATAATTTCTGTTTGTACCTCCATGCCTATGATTGAGTTTGGGCAAATTAACTTGTACTAATTTTATTGATATCTATGCTTTGGAGCTCACCATTTTCATAAAAACAAAAAATGTATATCATAAAATCATCAAAGTGCTTAGCTTCCTAGAAAAGAATATGTCCTTGCACAGTGTATATACATGAAAATGAAGGATATCCTTGATGAAACTAGCCTTCTTCTACATTGGAAATCTCACAGATCTTTTGAATTTTACACACATAGAAACAATATGGCACATTTCTTCTGAATATGTAGATTATGATGAGATTTGTCACAAGCAATGCAACATATATCATTCAAAATAGAGCCCATGTATCAGGGGCGGAACCCCTTTATGGCTAGGGGGAGCAATTGCTCATCTTGATTTTTTTTTTTTTTCATTATACTATTATTTAGATAATTTTTAGTCTTTATTATAAGGGTTTTTAGGCAATTTTCCCTCCTAAAAATATTAAAATACTATGATCTTTAGGCAATTGCCTCCAATATAATTAAATACATGCATTGTGTATATGTGTTATTGTTAGAGAATGATAAACTAAATAAAAGAGAAATAGTAAATCAAAATTTATTCCCGCGGCAACGCCCCTGGAAACCCCCGACATATATACAAACAACTACTAATTATAAGTTTGCCCCCCCTAAAAATTATGTCTGGCTCCGCTCCTGCCACGTATTTATTTGTAGGAGCCCACGTACCCCACATTGTGAGAAAGGATATTATTTTTTTCTGTAATAAATATTAGTAAAATTATTTCAACCAACTAATTCTTCCTCTTTTTTAATTTTTGGCATAAAAAATATGATCTTTTTTACTAATTTTTTATTTATATAAATATCAAATTTTAGTATAATGCTGAGTTAATTAGCTTTGTAACCTAATCCACAAGTACGGAAGACGAAGGATACGATGGAAGTTTGAAAAAAAAGGATACGATGAAGGTTCCACAGACACAAATGCATGGTGCGCTTTATGTGAACAAAAATCCTATAATAATAAGCTTTTTTTATTTGGGCGAATATAAAATTGATAAAAGAGTCTTGTGAGATATTTCATTTATTGTAAATTTTAAAATAAATTTAATAATTTTTAACCTGAATCAATCAGAAATTTTATCAATATATTTTGAAAAAAAAAATATATTTATTTATTTTCAATTAACTATTAAGATTGTTGCGTCATGGAATATTCGTGGCGGTAGAAAAATATAATGTTTAACGTCTTAATTTTGTACGAAAATCTAGCACAATCAGATAAACGAGAGGGTGTAGTGCTCGTAAGAGAAACTAGAGTTTTTACATGAAAACATTGAAAATGGGGAAAACCACATAGCCTGACCCAATTTGAATGAATCCACTAGTGTTTGCAGTTAATTACAAAAGAGGCCCTTCCTTGGGTGAAGGTATCAGTTTGATGTAGCAAATATACATAATATAGAGTGCATTAAATGGTGGGAAATGAAAGAATCAATATTAACATGTTTGTTTAGTCGGCAGGATCATAGTCGGATGGCGATGAAGGCCAGAAAGATGATATTCATGTGACGGTGGTCAGAATAATTGTATTCAACAAACAACGGAGGTTGGAAAGACCGTATCCGAGTCGGAAGGACCATAGTCAGCGAGAGACGAAGATCAGAAAGATCGTTATCAGACAATAGAGGTCAGAATGACTGTAGTCGTTGGGTGATGGAGATTAAAAATATCGTAATCTGGCTACGGAGGACGGAAGGACTATAGTCAACGGGCAACAGTGGTTATAAAGATCGTTGTTTAGCGACAGAGGTTGGTAGCACCGTGGTCGATAGGCGACAGTGGTTAGTGAGATCATTGTTTAGGAATAGAGGTCTGAAGGAACATAGTCAGCGAGCGACATTGGTCAGAAAGACCATTGTCTAACAACGGAGGTTAAAATGAGCGTAGTCGGTAGGCAACAACGGTTAGAAAAACTATTGTTTGATGATGGAGGTCAGAAAGACCGTTGTCTGGTGACGGATGTCAGAAAGACCATATATAGTTAGTGAGCGACATTAATCAGAAAGATCATTATATTGTGATGAAGGTTAGAAGGATTGTAGTCTGGTGGCGGAGGTTGGAAAGATAATAGTCGGCAAACGATAATGGTAAGAAAGACCGTTGTTTGACGACGAGGGTCGAAAGGATCCTAATCAGAGGACGATGGAGGTCAGAAGGACCCTAGTTAGCAGGAAACTGTGGTCAAAAAGGTTGTTATATGGCGACGAAGGTCAAAAGGACCATAATCGAACCATAGTTGATGGGAGATAATGGTCAGAAAGACTGTTGTATGGCGGTGGAGATTGGAAATACCTTAGTCGACAGGTGGCAGTGGTCAGAAAAATTGTTGTGTAACGATGGGGGTCAGAAGGACCATAGTTGGTGGGTGGCAGAGGTTAGAAGGACCGTAGTCGACGGGCGATAGTGGTCAGAAAGATCATTGTCTTACGAAGGAGATCGAAAGGACCGTAGTCGGCAATTGGGTGTAAGTCCAACATTAGTCGGTGGTCGGGCAGAAGTCAGACATCATTTGGGGGTTGAGTGTAAGTCCAACTATAAATAGAAGTCGGGTGGATGTCTAGCTCAGTGGGTAGCCGGGCAAAATTACGGCGATAGTTCGGCAATAGTCGGTGGTCGAGGAGGAGTCTGACGGCAAGAGAGCTCTAGTTTTACTCTTTCTTCTCTTCCTTGCTTCCGTCTTTCCTCTCCTTTTCATGAGGAATGAGGGGGTCTATTTATAATTTTCTAGAAGTAGCATTGCCAGTAAATAGGAGGGAGATCAAGGGCATGGTTGGAGTGATTTAAATGGATGAACGATATTGATCCCATTGATCGTGGACCGTTTATTGAGAATTTGAATGTCTTGATATGTCAAAATTTGACGATCTTGGCCTCGTTGGATTCGTCTCATTGAGTCGCTCGATTCAACTATAAGCATGTCATGTTTGAAAATTATTTGTTCAACCAATTCATAGTTTAAACATTTCAAAGGATTCTGCATGGTCTCGGTTTGATCTTTGGTAAACCGCTTAAAATTGACACAGCCGCTTCTATTGGTTCCAGGCCATCTCTTGCCCGTGTCCTGGTTGAGTTGGATGTTACCAAATCTTATCCTGATAAGATTTGGTTAGGTCTTGAGCTTTCTGGTTATGTCCAAATGGTGCAGTTTGAAGATTTTCCTCAATTTTGCTCTTCTTTTAAGAAACTTGGGCATTCCTCTGGCAACTGTCGTCCGTTGTCTGATAATCCGATTTCAAAGGTGCTTAAAGTCCTCGATTTGGACTCATTTGTGCTCGGATTAGGTCGAATTTGTTGCCATTAGGTTTGTATTTTCGAAAAACGTTCAGTTTAACTATAAGTTTGCTGAAATCAAAGTTCATATGATTCTGAATTTAATTTTAAAATTTTCCAACTTAATTTTAAATCAAGATTCGTGTCCGATCAAGATAAATCTTTTTATGATATATCAAAGATTTTATCTCATATAGCTTTCTTACTGTATCTTAAAATACTTTTTAGTATAAAATTTTTGAAATTTAAAAAACTGCATTAATAAGCACTAAAAAACACTCCTCTCAGGTTTTCGTCTATCATCTCGCCCGCTCGGCTAGTGAAAATGCCCTAGCTTCTCCGGCCGATCCATCTGGGTGGTTTCACTGGTCGTGGTGGCTTCTCTACCTCAGGGCAGATTTTTCTTCTCTTTCTAGCTGTTTCTTTGCTTAATTTTTTGTGGTTTTGGTCAGTTTTTTCCGGATTTTGCTGGCATGTCACCAAAATTGTGTGATCCTGGGTTTTTAGAAGATGTTTCCTCTTCTCGTTCATTTTTAGAGGTGCTTGCTGGTTCATCGTCTTCTCCTTCTTTTCTCGATTTGAAGGTTTCATCTTATCGCGGGTTACCTTCTCTTTGGATTTCTGAGAATGAAATTTCGGCGTTGGCAGCTCCGTTCCAAAATTCTATTGTTGGATTTTTTCCCGTCTAAGCGCCCTTCCTTGGATTCGATCAGGCGCTTATTCTTTAATTTAAAGTTACAGGGGGATTTTCTGTTACTCTTTTGGACCCGACACATATTCTCATTAATCTAAAAAATGATCTTGATTACTGTAGAGTTTTTTTTGCCATGGTTCTTACCTAGTTTTTAATTACTATATGAAACTTTCAAACCCCCCCCCCCCCCCCCCCCCCCCCCCCGTGGACATTGGTGTTGAATCGCGGATTGTGCCCATTTGGATATCTTTCCCTCAGCTCCGTCCCCCATCTTTTCTCTCCCAGGATTCTGCATGGTCTCGGTTTGATCTTTGGTAAACCGCTTAAAATTGACACAGCCGCTTCTATTGGTTCCAGGCCGTCTCTTGCCCGTGTCCTGGTTGAGTTGGATGTTACCAAATCTTATCCTGATAAGATTTGGTTAGGTCTTGAGCTTTCTGGTTATGTCCAAATGGTGCAGTTTGAAGATTTTCCTCAATTTTGCTCTTCTTTTAAGAAACTTGGGCATTCCTCTGGCAACTGTCGTCCGTTGTCTGATAATCCGATTTTGGGTAAATCTCTACCTAAGGATCTAGTTTGTTCTGTTGCGGGTAATTGTTCTTCTCCTTTGGTTGAGATTTTGGGTAAATCTCGCCCGCTCGGCTAGTGAAAATGCCCTAGCTTCTCCGGCCGATCCATCTGGGTGGTTTCACTGGTCGTGGTGGCTTCTCTACCTCAGGGCAGATTTTTCTTCTCTTTCTAGCTGTTTCTTTGCTTAATTTTTTGTGGTTTTGGTCAGTTTTTTCCGGATTTTGCTGGCATGTCACCAAATTGTGTGATCCTGGGTTTTTAGAAGATGTTTCCTCTTCTCGTTCATTTTTAGAGGTGCTTGCTGGTTCATCGTCTTCTCCTTCTTTTCTCGATTTGAAGGTTTCATCTTATCGCGGGTTACCTTCTCTTTGGATTTCTGAGAATGAAATTTCGGCGTTGGCAGCTCCGTTCCAAAATTCTATTGTTGGATTTTTTCCCGTCTAAGCGCCCTTCCTTGGATTCGATCAGGCGCTTATTCTTTAATTTAAAGTTACAGGGGGATTTTCTGTTACTCTTTTGGACCCGACACATATTCTCATTAATCTAAAAAATGATCTTGATTACTGTAGAGTTTTTTTTGCCATGGTTCTTACCTAGTTTTTAATTACTATATGAAACTTTCAAACCGCCCCCCCCCCCCCCCCCCCCCCCCCCGTGGACATTGGTGTTGAATCGCGGATTGTGCCCATTTGGATATCTTTCCCTCAGCTCCGTCCCCCATCTTTTCTCTCCCAGGATTCTGCATGGTCTCGGTTTGATCTTTGGTAAACCGCTTAAAATTGACACACAGCCGCTTCTATTGGTTCCAGGCCGTCTCTTGCCCGTGTCCTGGTTGAGTTGGATGTTACCAAATCTTATCCTGATAAGATTTGGTTAGGTCTTGAGCTTTCTGGTTATGTCCAAATGGTGCAGTTTGAAGATTTTCCTCAATTTTGCTCTTCTTTTAAGAAACTTGGGCATTCCTCTGGCAACTGTCGTCCGTTTTCTGATAATCCGATTTTGGGTAAATCTCTACCTAAGGATCTAGTTTGTTCTGTTGCGGGTAATTGTTCTTCTCCTTTGGTTGAGATTTTGGGTAAATCTCGCCCGCTCGCTAGTGAAAATGCCCTAGCTTCTCCGGCCGATCCATCTGGGTGGTTTCACTGGTCGTGGTGGCTTCTCTACCTCAGGGCAGATTTTTCTTCTCTTTCTAGCTGTTTCTTTGCTTAATTTTTTGTGGTTTTGGTCAGTTTTTTCCGGATTTTGCTGGCATGTCACCAAAATTGTGTGATCCTGGGTTTTTAGAAGATGTTTCCTCTTCTCGTTCATTTTTAGAGGTGCTTGCTGGTTCATCGTCTTCTCCTTCTTTTCTCGATTTGAAGGTTTCATCTTATCGCGGGTTACCTTCTCTTTGGATTTCTGAGAATGAAATTTCGGCGTTGGCAGCTCCGTTCCAAAATTCTATTGTTGGATTTTTTCCCGTCTAAGCGCCCTTCCTTGGATTCGATCAGGCGCTTATTCTTTAATTTAAAGTTACAGGGGGATTTTCTGTTACTCTTTTGGACCCGACACATATTCTCATTAATCTAAAAAATGATCTTGATTACTGTAGAGTTTTTTTTGCCATGGTTCTTACCTAGTTTTTAATTACTATATGAAACTTTCAAACCCCCCCCCCCCCCCCCCCCCCGTGGACATTGGTGTTGAATCGCGGATTGTGCCCATTTGGATATCTTTCCCTCAGCTCCGTCCCCCATCTTTTCTCTCCCAGGATTCTGCATGGTCTCGGTTTGATCTTTGGTAAACCGCTTAAAATTGACACAGCCGCTTCTATTGGTTCCAGGCCGTCTCTTGCCCGTGTCCTGGTTGAGTTGGATGTTACCAAATCTTATCCTGATAAGATTTGGTTAGGTCTTGAGCTTTCTGGTTATGTCCAAATGGTGCAGTTTGAAGATTTTCCTCAATTTTGCTCTTCTTTTAAGAAACTTGGGCATTCCTCTGGCAACTGTCGTCCGTTGTCTGATAATCCGATTTTGGGTAAATCTCTACCTAAGGATCTAGTTTGTTCTGTTGCGGGTAATTGTTCTTCTCCTTTGGTTGAGATTTTGGGTAAATCTCGCCCGCTCGGCTAGTGAAAATGCCCTAGCTTCTCCGGCCGATCCATCTGGGTGGTTTCACTGGTCGTGGTGGCTTCTCTACCTCAGGGCAGATTTTTCTTCTCTTTCTAGCTGTTTCTTTGCTTAATTTTTTGTGGTTTTGGTCAGTTTTTTTCCGGATTTTGCTGGCATGTCACCAAAATTGTGTGATCCTGGGTTTTTAGAAGATGTTTCCTCTTCTCGTTCATTTTTAGAGGTGCTTGCTGGTTCATCGTCTTCTCCTTCTTTTCTCGATTTGAAGGTTTCATCTTATCGCGGGTTACCTTCTCTTTGGATTTCTGAGAATGAAATTTCGGCGTTGGCAGCTCCGTTCCAAAATTCTATTGTTGGATTTTTTCCCGTCTAAGCGCCCTTCCTTGGATTCGATCAGGCGCTTATTCTTTAATTTAAAGTTACAGGGGGATTTTCTGTTACTCTTTTGGACCCGACACATATTCTCATTAATCTAAAAAATGATCTTGATTACTGTAGAGTTTTTTTTTGCCATGGTTCTTACCTAGTTTTTAATTACTATATGAAACTTTCAAACCCCCCCCCCCCCCCCCCCCCCCCCGTGGACATTGGTGTTGAATCGCGGATTGTGCCCATTTGGATATCTTTCCCTCAGCTCCGTCCCCCGTCTTTTCTCTCCCAGGATTCTGCATGGTCTCGGTTTGATCTTTGGTAAACCGCTTAAAATTGACACAGCCGCTTCTATTGGTTCCAGGCCGTCTCTTGCCCGTGTCCTGGTTGAGTTGGATGTTACCAAATCTTATCCTGATAAGATTTGGTTAGGTCTTGAGCTTTCTGGTTATGTCCAAATGGTGCAGTTTGAAGATTTTCCTCAATTTTGCTCTTCTTTTAAGAAACTTGGGCATTCCTCTGGCAACTGTCGTCCGTTGTCTGATAATCCGATTTTGGGTAAATCTCTACCTAAGGATCTAGTTTGTTCTGTTGCGGGTAATTGTTCTTCTCCTTTGGTTGAGATTGTTGTTAGTCCCCCCCCCCGTTTAAATGATACTACTCTCGGTTTGTCGCCTGTGGTTCTGGTGCCCGCTGGTACAGTTTTGACTCCTGTGGAAGTTACTGTTAATACGCAGAATTATATTCCTATAGTTGATCACAATTTGAATGTTTTGGCTGGGGATGTAGTTGATGATTTTCCGTTGGCTGAAAAGGTGGCGAACTCTGGGCCTGCTTGTGTTTTCCCTGTTTTGGTCGGTTTGGAGAATGAAGAAAATGTTGTGGTCAATGAGGTGGTTCAGGATGCTTGTGGTGTTGAGTATGTTGCTAATTTATCCCCTGACGCTCAACCTTTTACTCCTATGGGTGTGCTTTTGGCCACCAATCATGTTTCTCATAGTGCTGAGGACCTTCCTCGTGAGGCTCCTTTGGTGTCTATGAGGTCTGCCCCTGCTGCTTTAGTTGGTCATGCTCTAAATTCTGTGGGGTTGGATTTCCTGGTTAAGCCTGCTGTCGTGGAGAGTTTGGGTGAGGAAGTGTGTAAGGTGGCTGTTTCTGGTAACTCTAGTCCTACTCCTAATGACAGCTTAGTGATTAATGATTGTGTTGATGTTCCTGTTACTTTTATGGAGCCTCGAGGATTAATGTATCATGTAAAGGATAATTCGGGCATTGAATTGAGAACCCACCTGAACTGGCTTCAAGACTATAATATCGATTCCGATTCTGCTTCTGATTATGTGGAATCAATCAGAGATGGCAATCCTAGCAATTCTTTTAATTTGTTGCGTGATCTACCGGTTGTTTCTGTTGCCTCGCGTGGTAGACCTCGTGGCCGGGGCAGACGTGGTCGTTGAGTGTTGGATTATGTGATGTTTTGGGGTTGCTTATTATGTTGCTTTTTCTTCGTTGGTATGCCTTTGTGGCTTGTTGGTTGACCGATCAAATGGTTTTGTTTTGGACGATGAGGAAGCGGTGTGGCTGCAAGCGTCGTGGATGGCCAGGGTTGGTTGGCAACCTGGTTGGCCCTTCGTTTTTGAATATTCCAGTGGATGGCCCCGCCCTGCCAACCCGGAGCTGGTATGAGTCCGACTTTATCGATCTTTAACTTTTTTTCGTCTTTGCTTTGTTTTTAATGTTATTCATGTAAGCTTATGATGTGGCCAGATGTGTGGTCTCATTTTGTAACCTTCTTTCATTAATGGATTTCTGTTTTTTCAAAAAAAAAAAAAAAGCACTAAAAAAATTTGTCCCAAGCAAAATCTAAATGTGCTTGCATTAGATCCCAACAAAAAAACACAAGGCGGCGACGGTTCTAAGCAAAACGAGTGTTTGATTTTTTCACTATCATCTCGCCGTATCGAAAATAAAATGCCAACTAATGAAGTTAAACATGTGGCTACGATAATCGCAAACCAGCGAGATGATAGCAAGGTTAGGACTTTGTTTGAGACGACTTTCTTTTTGTTTCTTTAAGCAGCTTTTTAATATAAAAATATTAATTTTTGTACTAAAAAAAATCTAAACAGTAAAAAAATGATCCATCTCAGCTGTATCGAGAATGAAATGCCAACAAAAAAATACAAGGTTAAATTAAGCTACTTAATTATGTTAAAACAAAAAACAAAAAAGCACGAGGCGGCGACGGTTCTAAACGAGAAGAGAAGAGTGTTTGAATTTTTCGCTATCCTCTCGCTGTATTGAAAATGAAATGCCAATCAATGAAGTTGAACACGTGGCTACGAGCCTACGATAATCTGAAAGCCAGCGGCTATCTATATCATTTATTGTTTATATCAATTTATGAGTATCACTATCAATATTATTTAATTTTTATTAAAATTGATGATTATCTATAAATTATATTAAGTCAACAACTTTTTTTACCTATTTCATAAAGTTTTATAGAAAAATAATTCTTTAAAATTGCCATAAAAAGCAACTTTATAGTATAATCTTTTTAAAAAAAGGAAAAAAATGGTGGCATTAATTTTTTTATTTAAAAAAATAGTGGCAATAATTATTATTATAAAATAGTTAAATTATATGTCGACAACTTTGCTACTCGCTCCTCTCACAGGAGGCGAGCTGCTTGAGAGGGTATTCGAACATGAGTTGGTGGACTTGAACATGAATAGTTCTAGCTTTACCCATGTAAATTGAGATGACAAGACAAGGCCATGCATACCTCCAAATGACAAAAGTACACTAAAATTGGATTCAACACTAACAAAATTTGATGATCCTAATTGATACATCCTCAAAAAATTATCTTGATCAGGCACGAATCTCAAGAAAAAAATAAGTTTGAAACTTTCAAAATTAAAATTGGGAACATCCAAACTCCGATTTTAGCAAACTTACAGTTGAACTGAACGTCTGGGAAATACAAACCCAACGACACCAAATTCAACTAAATCTAATCCCAAATGGGTCCAAATCAAGGGCCCGAAACACTCTTGGAAGCTTTTAACTATAATTTGAATTACCAAACGATTTCCACATGTGACTTGCTTATAGTCAAATCGAGCGGCTCGACGAGACGAATCCAACGAGCCCAAGATCATGGAATTCTGCCAGTCCACCAAGTGATGCCCAAATTTTCAAGTAGCACTGGACTTCCGTCAGTCCACCAAGTGACGCTGGACTTTCATCTCCGTTTGTCACTAGATTTCAATCATATGCTTAGCATTTGTAATCTAATCACCCTCAAGGACAAGTCAGCCCACGATGATCTACTCGAATTCTAGTGGAATCATTTTCAACTGGGTCAGGCTATGTGGTTTTTTCCCTTTTCAGGATTTTCCATATAAAAAACTTTGTGTTCTCTGTGTGTGAGCTGGATATTCGTACAACGCTATGACGCAGGATTATAACCCTACCACCACGTATATTCTAGCCCGCAACACTAACTGCTCTAACAAACCTTTAATGATCTTAGCTAAAACATCAATAGAAATAATTAGTCTTAAATAAGTCATTGGTAATTACTATATCTAAAGCTTGTTTATCATAATTAAACTACAATATAATTATACTATTATTTTTTTAATTAATAAAATATAATCTATAATAACTTAATAGGTTTTTTGTTAGTCTAATTAATAGAAAGTTGTCATATATGATTATTTCTAAAAGAAATGAACGAGCTTTGATTTTTCACGTATTTAACTGGAAATAAAACAAATGCAAAATATTATTTATATTTATTTATTAATAAAATCTCAAATAAAAAAGCCCTCCCAAAAGAAATCAGAATCTCACTTTGAATTGATTGTTGAGTATGTTTATGAGCGGGCGTGCTGATTATCATCAAAGGAAAAAATAAGAAAATTTCTAAACTTAAAACCCTAATAATCCATGCAATTGATGACAAATATCTTCTATTTATTTCCTTAAAAACATATAAAAAATTTATTTTGAATTAAATTGCTCAATTGTATATTACTACTTATGAAAATTCAACACAAACAAAATGGCCTCGATCGAACTCGTTCAAATTCGTTATTGTTTGATTTCAATCTTGAAGCATGATATGAACCAAGATTTGAGTCTTTTGTCATTCTTAAGCATATTTGGTGTCTTCTCCTCACTTGCAACTGGCCCCACAATGCCTTTCTCAGCAAATTCTATCTCATGCACCAATCCTACGAGCCTTGCTAAGCAAGGTCATGTTTTCTTCACATGCAATCAATCCTTTCATTGCCTTCTCCAATGAGATCTTGTTCTTGCATGCACTCAATCCTGTTGTCATCATCCTTATCACACGGACAATTTGAATTGAAAAGTAGTCCATAAATACAAAAATAGACGGTTTGTTTCGAAAAAAAACTTTCTAGCATATATATATATATATATATATATATATATATATATATATATATATATATGTTAAAATAAACAATATGATTATTTGATCAATTACGTGCATTATGTAGTTATATTTCTATTTTTTTTCCCCGAAAAGTAGGAGTTATCTCTAAAATGAAAAATGGCAAAATAACCTATGTGAATATATGCTTCCCATAATGTACTAAGTACTCAAAAACATGAGGTTGGCCACTTCTCTCACCCTTCTCGTAAGAGTAAGATATTGCAATTTTATAGTAAAAGTGTGTTGCAAGAAGGGATATATACTTTTTGCACATGGTTGAATGACTTAAGGAGTAGTAAAGCTCAACTTTAGGACTTTTGAAGATAAACCAAAGCCATTTGTCTGCCTTCCCCACACGCAAGCTTTCAATATTGTTATTATCTTCTTATTTCTTGAAACTTCTTCAATGGCCCATAAAATTAAATGAGAAGCTTAACAGGACAAAAAAAAAATTTAAGTCTGCATAAAGCCAATAGAAGATAACTGTTAGTTTGTCCAGCTCATATTTGAGCTTGGTTCAAAAAGAGCTTTTGACTTGGAATTTTAGGGTGGCTCCGTACCCTTAATCCTAAATCCGTTTAGGGGAAAGGGTTTACGTGGAGAAATTGGAAATGGGGATGTTTGGTGTGTGGGACAAAGACAGCTCTGGGTTCAGTGCTTCTTCACATTCATTTAGGTTTGGTTTCGGATGATTTTTTTATTGCTTTTTAAATTAGTTTTCGAGTACAAAAATTTTAACTTTTGTACTAAAATAACATGTTAAAAAGCAATAAAAAAGTACTCCCAAACTAAGCTTTAATCTCATTTTGATCCATTTAGCTCTCTAGCCTTTGGTAGCCTTTGGTATTGATCAGTAAAGATGGAACTTACGACTGTGCTTGAAAAAAAGAAGTTACAAGTGTGATTTATAATGATATATATAAGTTTTTTTATTTATTAAATACAGGAAAATCGTCCATTACCGACAGATTTTTCAGGCGACTTTCCAGTAGACTATTAAAATTTTAAGTGTTAAATATGTAAATAAAATAGTATTAATTGGTATGTATGTAAATCTCCATTTTATTTTTTACTATAGTATTTAACGATATTTTTTATTATTTTTTTAAAAAAATTCCTTATATTATATTAGTTTAACGGATGCCTTATGAATTATTATAAAACGGTACACGGCGTTATGCATGCATAACTCGATCCCATACAGCGTGTCCCACTTTTTATATTATTATATTCTAATCCGTACCCATATATTTATTAATTATAAATAGCAACCCATCTTCCCTTCAGCAAGCACTCAGCAAACCAAAGCATAACCCAATACTCCCAACCTCCCAATCAACCCACACAGCCATGGCCTCCTCCCCCAGCTCCCCAACAATCCTCCTCCTCCTCCTCTCCGTCGCCACCTTATTCAGCCTCCTAATCACTCCCGCCTCCGCCGCCAACCGCCTGAACGCCGGCCAGTCGCTTGGACCCGGACAATCACTCGCACAAGGCGCCTACTTATTCATCATGCAGCAAGACTGTAATCTCGTTCTTTACGATAACAACAGAGCCGTCTGGGCCACGGGGACCAACGGAAGGGCCTCCGGCTGCGTTCTCAAGATGCAGACTGATGGCAATCTCGTAATTTATAGTGGCAGCAGAGTGATCTGGGCGAGCAACACCAATCGCCAAAATGGGAATTATTATCTCCTCCTCCAGAGAGATCGCAACGTCGTCATATACGATAACTCTAACAACGCTATTTGGGCGACTGGAACCAACGTTGGCAATGCTGCTGTTGTCGTCATCCCGCATAGCAACGGCACGGCGGCGGCATCCGGCGCGGCGCAGAACAAGGTGAAGGAGCTGTATCCTTGAAAGAGTAACAATAATACAGAGACGATGAAAGAAGTGTTGTTAGTATATGTTTTGAATAAAAAGGCATTGGCTCCTGCGATGCTATTGCCTAAGCAAGTTAATTTTCCAGTGATTGTGTGTTGTTGCAATATGAATTTATCAAATAATTAGTTGGTTATCTAACTTATATATTTCACGAGCTTTTTGATGGTTAAATTATTGGGTTGAGTAACGAATTTGAATGAAACTATCTGCATGCAAATAGGAACGAGAGATATAACTTGTTCAAAGGGAAAAAAAAAACCTTCAATGAGCCAAAGCTTGTTGGTAGGAGGGAAGATGAACTCTTATGCAGAGTGCTCACTACAAAAACTATGCCCGCTTCCTAACTGAGGGAGACTCACGAAAAAAACTAAGTCAAAAACTTATAATTATGTTATCAAAATTTTGGTTGTAATATGTCTCTATTTAAAAATAAATGGGGAATATAAATAATTGATTTTATATTTATCTTAAAATAGACTTAAAAAGTTTTAGACTATCTTAATAACTTTTTGGTTAGGAGATGCTGATATGATTTTTTTTTTTAAATAACACTTATTTATTTTTTATATAATTATATATATATTAAAATAAAAATAATTTGTGAGGTCAACTTTATTTATTTTTATTTTTTAATATATTTTGAGATGATTACAATAATAAATATTTTATATTACACTCTTATTAAAACAAATCCAATAATTTAATTAAAAATCTATTCAAATAAAAAATGAAGTCAAAAGACTCACAAAATATTTTTCCTATAAAAACATATATATATATATATATATATATATATATATATATATATATATATATATATATATATATATATATATATATATATATATATATACTTTACGGTTTATTTACCTATCTTGCATATCCTTAAAAGATAGTCTAGTTCCGACCTTAGTTATACTCGGTTCGCCTCATTGAGGTGTTCAATTTGAATACAAAGATTTTGAAATTGGAGTTATGAGTTCGAATGGTCCCAATTTAATTTGAAATAAGCCGAGTTATTTGGGAACAACTCCTCTATACCGAGTAAAAAAAATTATTATCATTGTTGATTGTACGCAGTGGCGCTACATTTGACATCTTGTCGGCGGTCCACTCAACCAGCTATCAGTATTTCCTAGATGAGTTGTTCGTCCGTGAGTGTTCTTAGGCCATCTCCAACTGAAAAACTTAATTTTCACTCTCAAATGTAGTAACTCATCTCCAACCTAACTTCATTTTTTTCTCATCGATCTTTTTATATATTTATTTCTAATCATATATATATATATATATAGGTATCATTTTTTTAATAAGACATATTTATAATATTTTTAACAAAATTATTCTTACTCGATAAATTAATTCGAAATACAAATAAACACTTAATAAAATTAATGTTTATTAAATAAAATAAAAATTACATTAGAACACATAAATATGATTGAATAAATAAAATACACATGCAACTAAATATTAGAATGGCAACTAAACTTGATATTAAAATTTTAAACCTGCAATTAATAATATAATTTTTTGAATCCTAAAAAAAATAAAAATAAAAATAAAAACTTAGGAAAACATAAATAAGCAACAAAAATATACTTTAATTAATATTGACGTCGCACTGCTAATCTAATGATGTTTTTGGGGTATTTTGTGTTCAAATGGAGCTGGCGACAAATGGCATACACACCTAATACGCGCTCTCAGTTGGATATCTCCTCTCTCTACTTCTCCCCCTCACGACTCTCATATTAAGGCTTTCTTTGTTTCAGCCTTTTTTTATCCTTTTCTATTTAAAAACAAAGAAATTATTTTTTTGTCGTTGTTTGGGTGAGACGCTTCTATAGAAATTCTTTTTAGAGAATTTCATTTTTCTAATTTTTTGAGAAGTTTTTGATATTTATTTCTCCGTTGGAAAACTACATTCTCTTAACTATTGTTTCTAAAACTATCTTTTTAAAAAGGAGAGGAAGAAACAAAGGAAGCTTAAGAAAACAAAACAAAACAAAAAAATGTTGGGATTTACCGATTGTCTTCTCCATCTCTCTATCTCTCCCTCTCCCTCTCCCCCCCAACATTGATAAAGATGAGGGATAATTTTAATCGTGGTTGAGCTATTACAATGAAATAAATTTAGATATTATTTAAAATTTACTTAAATAATTTATTAATGATTTAATATATCAAAATAAATTTGAATAACATTCAAACATCGTTCAAATAAACTTTAATCAATGTTGATATCCTAGATGATAAAACCATAATAGAGCATTAGCCATAAACCGTCTGGGCTTCCGTACGTTTGCGGATATGACCAAGACCTTTAGCCATAAACTTTGGTTTTCTTTCAGATCCAATAAAAGTTTATGGGCTAAATTCATGAAAGCCAAGTATTGTGTTCACAAGCATCCACTGCTTTGCCATTACAAACCTGGTGATTCTGTTAATTGGAAAAGATTGTGCAATATCAAATGGGAGGCTGAAGATTTCATTCAGTGGGGTTTGGGTGCGGGGAATATTTATTTCTAGCAAGATAAGTGGTTGGGTAACTTTTCTATTGATAACCTTTTAAATACTCATTCTACTTCCAATTTGAAAGTTAAGGAATTTTTTACTAGTGAAACCTGGAATTTTAATTTGTTGGCTAATATGATTCCTGATTTTATTTTGAGACTTATCTCCATGATTTCTATTCAGAGGGATAATGAAGATTGCATTCTTTTTTAACAAATCTATCAATGGTAGATTTGACACTAATCTGGTTTGGAATTCAGTTAGACAAATTTTGCCTAAAACCAATCTTTATAAGTTCTTTTGGCATGCTAACATTCCTCTTACTTATTCTTTCTTAATGTGGAGAATTATTTTCAACTACTTACCTGTTGATTCTTTGCTTAGGAAAAAATGTTTGGTTATTGTATCCAAATGTCAATGTTGTTATCATATCGAGAATATTAACCATGTCTTCATTAACGGTCCCATTGCTATTAAAGTTTGGATTTATTTTGATAATATTTTTAATGTCATGACGGGTGGTTATTATGATTCGATTAACACAATCCTTAGGGATTGGCTCCTTCCTATCAAAGGGCACATTAGAAATACTTTACCTGTTATTATCTGTTGGTATTTATGGGCGAGTCGAAACGATTCCAAGCATAACAATATTTGTATTAATGCTTTGAATGTCATTTCTAAAGTCAAGAACAAGATTACTCAATTGTATAATGTGAATTTAATTAAAAAGCAGGTTCTTTCAAGCAATGCACTTATGCTGCAATTGCTTTTGGTTTGATTCTCAACCACCAGCCGATTAATAAAACTGAGAAGTTGATTTACTGGAGGCGCCCTACTAATGAGGTTCTTAAACTCAATACGGATGGTTCCTATAATACTGTGAAAGCCGGTTGTGGTGGTGTTATCCGTGATCATAATGGTAAGATGGTTGTAGCTTATGCTGGTCCATCTACTGGTACCAATGCTTTCAATGTTGAAATAGATAGTTTACTATATGATATTCAGCTGTGTCTTTCTCTTGGCTTTAACAACGTTTGGGTGGAAGTTGATGCTTTGCTTTTAATCCAGTATATTAATGGTATTTTCAAAAACAATCAGAATAATTTTTATAAGCTTCGTGAGATTAAGTTAGGTCTTTCGCGTATGAATTATTCTATTTCTCATATAATGCGTGAAGGCAATGCGGTTGCTGATGGTTTAGCTAAGTTGGGCTGCAATCTGGACTGTTTTTAACATTTTAATGAGAACTCGATTCCTAAGAATATTAAAGGGCTTATTAATTTGGACCGTATGGGGTTGCCTTATATGAGGAGTAACTAATGCTTCACTGCTATTTCTGGTTCCTGTTTTTTGGACTACGATTTGCTGTTTTCCCTGTTACGAGCCTTTTATTTTCTGAGCTTCGTTTGGCATCTGTTGGGTTTCTGGATGTATTTCTGGTTAACTTGTGGTTGGGATCTTGATGTGGAGCTTCATGGGCAATACATTTATTTTCTAGATTCATTTGTTCACCTCTTATGACATCAGCTGTTGTTTCTTTGACTTTGAGGAATCGGTTGTTAGCAATTTTGTGCTTGGCAATGTCTGTTTCTCCTCTTCCAGTTTTCTGGTGATTGTTTGGTTGGGGGGTTGTGTTTTGTGGCCAACATTCGGTTATTGACATTTCTGGGCTTATTTAGGCAGTTTTGTTTATCTATTTTCATTCCCGGCATATCTAATGAGTTTCTTATTGGGTGTGTTTGTTCTCTATCAGCTTATATTTCTTATTTCAATTTCCTTTTTGTCTGTTTTCTCTTGTTTCTTTGCTGCCTGTTTTGCAGGTTTTTGAAGCCTCGCGCTCGTTTTGTGCAGGGATCGTGTAGGGTTCGTTGCTTCTTGTTGATGTTTTTTTTTCTCTTTCCTTTAGTTTTTGGATCTTAGAATGTTACTAGGTTCTCTTGTTACTTTGTTAGTAGTGACATTCGGCTCCTAGGTTTCTTTTTAATTTTGTTTATAGCTCTTCTGAGTAGTAGTGAGCTAGAGGACCCTTTATGATCTTGTAATTTTTCCCTAATTTTAACGTGTAGGCCCGTCGGTGGGTTTTAACAAAAAAAAAAAACCATAATAGAGCATTAATGATTTTTATTTTAAAAAAAATCAATCATAGTTATAACATGGTTTGAAATAGATTTGAATAAAACATTTATCTAAAGCTTGTTAATAACATTTACTTATTTCATAACAATCTTTTAAAATCCTCCAAAATTAATTAAAAACAGGTTAAACTGGATTGATTTCGGGTTTTCGGGTCAACCCGAACTCGACCCGAATTTACAAACGGGTCCAAATTCCTAACCCAAACTCGACCCGGTTCGTGTTCGGGTTGACCCAAACCTGAAAATTTTTAGCCGAATTTTCGGGTCGTGTGCAATATTAATGATCTTAACTACTCTAAAAAACCTTTAATGATCTTAGCTTAAACCTCAGCAGCCATAATTTCTCTTAAATATATAATTAGTAGTTACTATATCTAAAACTTGTCTATCATAATTGAAATACAATCTAATTAATCATAATATTATTTTTTAAATTAATAAAATATAATATCTAATTAACTTAATTGGTCTTTTTGTTAGATATGAAATGAAAGAGCTTTGATTTTTCAAGTGTTCGATATGAAATAAAACTAATGCAAAATATTATTTATTAAAAAAAATCCCGAAGCCTCTTTTTTTATTCTGGCAGGGAACCAAAAACACGTGGCCGCGGGACTAAAGTACAAGATATATATGTTTTTTGGGTTTTTTACATACCTAATATTTAAAACATCTCTATTTACTTATCTAACATCAAAACTTTAATATTTACTGTTCTACCACCTAAAAGCCCTATCACTCATCAAATATAGCACTCCGTTTCTCTCCCATCATAACCAACCCCGAAAGCATATTTCGCGTCGGAATCTTGTGCAAATACATTCGAAGAGCAGCTCCCTTTCTTGCATTTGAATCCCCTCATCTTCTCCGACACAGTTGACATTTCGTGCGAAGCTCCATCTGAATCACCATTTCTTTTAATCGTTTAATCGACATTTCTGTAAATAAATAAGGAAGCAGCCATCAAATTGAAATAGAGGTAGAAGCTGCCAAAAGCCATCTCAGAAGAACATCAAACGTATGAAGCAATCACAAGCAGACAAAAACCAATTCCAACACCCTTTTTAATTGATTATAAGCCGCTCGTAACAACAAATCTAGATACAAAACCTTCTTCTTCGTCGCTAGATATCACGACATGGCTTTCTTCAAATACTTCGCCGGTTCAGGTCGCGGCGGAGGGGGTTTCGAGATGCCGCGCGTGATATCGAGCAGGAGGTTTGAACTGGCTAGTTCAGGTCGCTGCAGGATCACTAAATCGATTTCGCCGGAGGTCGCGGCGGAGGGGGTTTCGAGGCCGAGTTAGAATGAGGCGACAACGAAGCAAACGTCTCAGAAATACAGCTTTCGGGGTTTGATTTTCACGGGAGATAAAGGGAGTGCTATATTTGATGAGGGATAAAACTTTTAGGTGGTATAAAAGTAAATAGTAAAGTTTAGGTGTTAGATAAGTAAATAGAGAAGTTTTAAGTATTAGGTATGTAAAAACCCCTTGTTTTTTTGGAGGGGAGTACAAGATTTTCTATAACCCTCGAAAATGAAATAACAGTGACGAAGCTGAAATTTTCTTTAAAAAAAAAATTGAAAATTATCTTTATCCAAATCATTTCTTTTGCAGAAGCCGTCACTCCTTTAATGGTAATTTATAATTTTCAAAAAGAGCTAAAAAACATTGAATTTTTCTCTGAATTGATTGTCGAGTATGAGCTGGCGAGCTGATTATCACTAAGGCCAGGAAATATAAGAGAAAATTGAATTTATAATAATCCCTTTTTTTAAGAAAAATATTCATGAAAATTCATTTTGAAGAAAATTGCTCCATCATAGTTTTATCTATGGCTTATGAAAATTCATCACAAATAAAATGGACTCCAACTTGGTTTGATTTCAACCTTGACTCAGTTAGCATTGCATGAATCAAGCAGGGTAAGATCTGTAAATAATTATTAATGAGGGCACAAATTGATAATTTATAGATTACTCTCAATGATTTTCTGATGATTTTTTTGGCTTTTTATTTATTACTTTATAGTGAAGTAATATTTTTATCTTTCAAAAACATTAATATTCTTATTTTTAATAATTTATTAAATTATATATTTTATTATTTGTATTAGATACAAATCTATAATTACTTTATTTCATTTAAATATTTAAGTATTAATTTTATTAACAGCATCGTGTGTGTGTATATATATTTATATCACACATTTAAAAAAATAAAAAAGAAAAAAAATCACACAAACATATTTGTGATACAAATATGAGACGAATTAAGAACAAAGAGAATAGAGGATTAATATCAGATTTAAATATAATTTAAGTTATAATTAGTAAAATTTGATTGCCGGATCGCCCTTGTAGTCTAATGGTTACGCTAGTTCTTATAATCCTCAAGATCTAAGTTTTAATACCATGGATGTCACATTTTGATTTTAAATGACTAAATGTTATGAGCGTTTAATTTTAATTTTTATTTCTCTATTTTTTTTTTAATGGGCCAATGGGGGCCATGGGGGTTTTAAATGTTAAAGCAATGTGAGTTGTTTCTATTAATTGGCTAGTGGGGGCCTAGGGGTTTTTTAATGGTTAAGTTTTATGGGTTGTAATTCCTATATGTTTAGGTTAATGGGCCAGCGGGGGCCCATGCCTTTGTCATTCTTGAACTTCGTTCTCCACTTCTCCTCACTTGCAGAGAAAATTATTCTGTGTGGATTCTGATCGTGTTCGGAGGCGAATCCTGGCATGCCACATCACCAGGGCCCAGTGCATACGGTGATGTGGCGCGTCTGGATTCGTCTCTGAATACATTCGGATTCCACACAGAATAATCTCTCCACTTGCAGGTAGTCCGCGATGCCTTTCTTAGCAAGTTTTGTTGCATGCATGAATCTCATGATGCCTTCCTAATCAAGAGTTATCCTTGGTTAATTTAGACACAGAGAGTAAATTGTGAGTGAGCTCCGGTACATGGAGCATATTATGAAGAAATAGCTTACGATTTGAGTCCGGTAGAAGAAGTAGACCCTGACCATTGTTGTATATGGGGAGCGTGGATCCGTTTGCAGTGGAGACGGTGTCCGAGCCTTGATAGGTGGTCGGATAGTTGAGATGAGAGATGTCCGGTGTTAGGTGAGACGTGGCACCTGTGTCTAGGACCCAATTTTGAGTGCCGGAGTTGTTCTGGTTTGCAAGAAGAGCCCGAGGCGGTCTAGTATCCGTCGGGGCATAGTTGGAATTGTTTCGATGCCAACAATTGAGAGCTATGTGGCCGACTTTGCCACAGATTTGGCGTGTCGGTCTGGCGGAGTTCGTGTATGAAGGAGGATGCTGGATGTAAGTCGGATTGACAGAGGCGTTTGGAGACGTCTTTGGCTTGCCTGAGCGTTTGTTGTTGTAGTTGCGATTGCGTGAGTTGTTAGAGGTGGCTGAGTAGAGTGCGGAAGTCGTGATTTGTTCTTGATGGAGTTCTTGCTGGAGATGTATTTCTTCGTTGCATAGCATTGAGTAGAACGTGTCAAGATCGATCGGGGTGAGGGAGTTCCGGGTGGTGGCCTTGAAAGCGTTGAAGGTAGTGGGCAGACCATTCAAGATATGAAGCATAATGTCTTCGGAGTCGATTTGAGAACCAGAGGCGGCGATGTTGTCGACGATGGTCTTTATGCGGGTAAGGTATTGTTGCATATTTTGATCCTTCATCTGGACACGATACAACTCGTTCTTGAGTTGCATTACACGGGATCGGCTGGTAGGTTGAAGACGGCGTTCAAGAACCGCCCATGCCTCACTAGTGGCGGTGGTCGTAATGATGTAAGGCAAGATTGGTTGAGTGACCGTTGAGAATAGTGCCGATAGGAGATTGTTGTCGACAAGGCGCCATTGGGCATACTCGATTGAGGTTGTGTCTGGAGGAGGGCGAGAAGTTCCGGTGAGGTGTCCTTCGTAGTCGTTGGCCGTGAATTGTTGAAGAAGTTGTACACGCCATATGGGATAATTTTCGGTAGACAGGGGATGAGGAGCCAGATTTTTGATATTAGACACCAAAAATTTGAGAGCTGGAGGGATATGATTATGTCCAGTGAGAGCTTGGACGGAGGGAGAAGGGGAGGAGGGTGGAGGAATGTTCATCAATTCTTGATCTCCCATTTGTGCTCTGATACCATGAGAGCATAACAGGGAGAGAACGCAAGATCAAGAACAGGGAAAACTAGACACGGCAGAGAGAAGAAAAGTGGAAAGATAATTTCATATATGTTGTTGTCCTTGGTACAAAGCAGTTGATTATATAGGAAACACTAATGGTATGAGCTGTAAATACAGACTCGTAAATACAAGAAGTACGTTAGTCTTATATTATTGACTTCTCCAACAAGATCTTGCTCATATGCACACAATCCTATCATCACCTTCCTTAGCATACTCTTTCAAAATTCCATGAATATGTAAAGATATCTATTTTTATCCAGTTAGTAACTAGTCCATTAATACAAGAGATGACAAATTTGAATTGAGAAGTAGTCAATGAATACGAAAGTGAATAATTAATTGAATCGATTTTTTTTTTTAACAAACAAAATTATCATTTGATCAATTATGTGCAGTATGAGGCACATAAAGTCAATATATTTTATTCCCTAGAATACACTTAATTGATCAAATATTCTTATTATTGATGATGAAAATTTTCAAAATTACCAGAAATATTTCATTTTACTATATTTTATGTTTTACAATATATTTTTATTATTCTATTATTTCTGTCAACCTTTTGCTCTAAGGCATATCTCTTTTTTCCCTTTTTTTTTTTTGTGAGATTCTAATTTTTATTTTTATTTTTAATTTCTATTTCTGTCAACCTTTTGCTCTAAAGCTTTTATTAAAAAAAAGTGGTGAATGATAGTGCAAAATTTTTTAGCAGTTACCTCCTGAGTAGATGCATAGAAATCAAAGGACTAGCTATCATGACCAAATGCAAATTTTTTTGAAAGGGAGAAGACCACTTCTTTAATGTCTTCATAAGTAAAAGGGGATGGTGAGGAGAGGAATTAAATAATTAAGGATCGAATTGGACTGTTGGAAGAGGAGTCTTAGGTGTAGGAGTATTAGAGTTAAGAATATGCTTATAGTGGTTAATAACAGTTGAAACAATGCCAAAATGTGTGTGAAAGCTTCCTTGACCTATAGAGAGCTCTTGCTTTAAACTTCTTCCCCTCTAGAAAGCCATTTAGTTTTTCCCCTTTGAACAATCCAAGAAGATAAAGCATCATACAGAGTAAAGTGGCTATCAGAGATCGAGTTCAGTTCTTTTTTACTCATGTCCACATTAAGTGTCACGACTCAACCTAAAAATGCCCACTAATGGGATAGGTCTTATCATGTTAAGCTGTGAAAGGTGAATCTAATTTTAGATTTTCTTTCAATATACATCTTAAAATAAATAATAGTGTATAACTACTAAAACATCCAAATGACTGAAAATAAACTCATCTAAAAGATTTATTTTTTCTTCATCATCAAATGACATAAAATCACAGAGCATTCGATATCCTTGTACAGGATCAACAATACCTGGAAGAAGACACAGATTGCAAGAATAAACAATGTAGGGGAAAAGGCACAGGGAAATACCTCTTTGTATTGCTCTGTATTCTCTTAAGAATACTGTAAAGTTTTCGGATGACAAAAAGCTGCCTATTACCAAACCTTTTCAGCTATATGTATTATGTATTCATCCCCTAACTCTCTTTTGTAAATGTATAAAATAAAGATACTAAAATGTAAAAGTGCTGTCAGAAAAAGTGAAAAGGTAATACTAGGTAGTGGAATTCCGTTAGGCGACGCCAGCATGTACCGCCGGCCTTATTTAGTTAACCTGAGCTGCACCAGTCACGACATCAGTCCTCCCCGGCTTCAGAAGAGCTCGACTCCGACGAGCTGATGGATATAGGTGCGTCGTCTGTGGAATGATAAGGCCATATGTCGGCCACATTGAAGGTAGACGACGTATTGTAGCCTGCTGGTAACTCTACACGGTAAGCATTGTCATTGAATTTGGCAGTAATAGGAACAGGTCCTATTTTGCGGCGAGCCAGCTTGGAATACTCGCCGGGTGCGAATCTTTCACGTCGGAGACGAACCATGACCAAATCCCAACGTTGAACAACTGCTGCCGGCGATGTGTATCCGCCGCCTGCTTATATTGTTGATTCGCAGAAATGAGTTGCTGTCGAACTTCAGCTAGAATCTACGAATAATCTTCGGAATAGGAAGCCGCCTCTGTAGATTTGCACTTTGGTAGGACAATTAGATCGACAGCGGTGTTAGGGGCTTTAGTATAAATAATATTGAATGGAGCCTTACCTGTAGAACGGTTTGGCATAGCATTATAGGCGAATTCCGCTTTGCTCAGGACCTCCTCCCATTGCTTCGGGTTCTCTTGACTAGGCAACGAAGCATGTTGCCCAATGTGCGATTGACAACTTCGGTCTGCCCATCCGATTGTGGGTGATATGCTGAACTAAATCGCAGCTCCGTGCCCAATCGTTTCCATAACTCACGCCAGAAATGGCTAAGAAATTTGACGCCGCGGTCTGATGTAATACTCCGAGGTAAACCATGTAGGCGGACAATTCCATTAAAGAACAGGTTAGCAACTTGCAAAGCATTAGAGGTCTTTCTACAGGAAATAAAATGGCCCATTTTCGAAAATCTATCAACAACCACCAGTATGGAGTCGTTGCCACGCCTCGTTCTCGGCAGCCCAAGGACGAAATCCATGCTCAAATCTTCCCAGATAGAATCGGGTATGGGTAATGGCATATACAACCCGGCATTTTGCGAACCTCCCTTATACGATTGGCATACGGGACAACTTTCAACCAGACGGAATGTATCCCGTCTTATCCTGGGCCAAAAGAATTTTTCTTGGAGCTGTTTTAGTGTATTATCTTTGCCCAGATGTGCTGCTAGTCCGCCCCCATGAATTTCGCGAATAAGGTGCTGTCTCCAGGATGATTGCGGAATGCACAAGCAATTTTCTTTAAAGAGGAATCCATGTCTAATGGAGTAATGTTCAAACCGAGAATCCTGCAAACAGTGAACCCAAATTTGACCAAATTCGGGATCTTCTTCATACAGCTCTTTGATATGTTCCAGACCCACTAGTTATGATTGTAGTCGAGTCAGCAAAACTGATTTTCTACTGAGTGCGTCGGCGGCCTTGTTATCGACCCCTAGCTTGTGTTTGATAGTGAATGAAAATCGTTGGAGAAATAGTAGCCAGCGCATATGCATTCTATTGACATTCTTTTGAGTGTTCAAATGCTGTAGTGCCTTATTATCGCTGCATAGGACAAAATCTTGGTGCAACAAATAAGATTCCCACTGTTTTAACGCACGGATGATTGCGTACATCTCTTGCTCGTAAGCTGTCCACTTTTGTCGAGCAGGGCACAATTTTTCGCTGAAAAATGCAACCGGTCTTCCCACTTGGGACAACACAGCTCCAATACCGATTGAGGAGGCATCTGTCTCTACCGTGAAGATTTTATCAAAACTCGGTAGCACTAGAACAGGTGCAGTAGTGAGGGCTTCCTTAATCCGGTCAAAACTTTGCTGCTGTTCGACGCCCCAGTGAAAGCATTTAGATTTTAAGCAGTCGGTAATAGGTGCCATTATAATACTAAAATTTTTTATGAACCGCCTATAGAAATTCGCCAATCCATGGAAACTGCGTATATAAAAAAAAGACGCGGGAGTTGGCCAATCCTGAATGGTCGAAATTTTACCTGGATCCACATGAATGCCTTCCTCGGATACTATAAATCCAAGAAACCAGACGGAGGCTGTTGCCAATTCGCATTTTGGGAGGTTTAAAAAAAATTTGTTTATTTGCAAAACTTCAAATATGGATTTCAGGTGCTGGATATGTTGCGGGCGGTCATTACTGAAAACCAAAATGTCATCGAAGTATACCACACAGAATTTTCCGAGAAATGGCTTCAGAATTTCGTTCATCATGCGCATGAACGTTGAAGGCGCGTTACATAAGCCGAAGGGCATCACCCTCCATTCAAACATCCCTTGAGGCGTTTTAAACGCCGTCTTCCATTCGTCGCCAGGACGAATGCGAATCTGATGGTATCCGCTTCTGAGATCCAATTTAGAGAATATGGAAGAGCCCGTGAGCATGTCCAGCAGCTCCTCGATGCGAGGCATCGGAACTCTGTACTTGATAGTGATCTTATTTATAGCTCTACTGTCGACAAACATTCGCCAATTCCCATCTTTTTTTGGTACAAGAAGAGCGGGCACCGCACAAGGACTCAAGCTAACTTGGATGAGTTGCTTTGACAGTAAATCCTCCACAATTCCTGCAAGAATGGCTTGTTCTTTCGGATTAAGTCGGTAGTGTGCCAAATTTGGTAAAGAAGCTCCCGGTATAAAATCGATTTGATGTTGGATACTCTGGAGTGGCGGCAGCTCGACAGGTAATTCATCCGGTAAAATTGCCTTAAACATCTCAAGGACCTCGGTAATATCCTTGGGCAAATTCTTCGGGAGAGCACTGGTATTTACTTCCGCAATGATCAACGCCAGCAACGGTGCAGGTTCTCTCCAACATTGTAGCAGGGTTGATCCAGAGACCAGGTGGGCGACTGTTTGTTTGTTTTCTCCTCTAGCAGCTACAATTCCTTCAGGCATCCATGGTAGCAACCTCAATTTCCGTCCCTTCCAATCAAATGAATAAGCATTGGCCCTGCCTTCGTAGTGAGCGTCGACGTCGAACTGCCAAGGTCTTCCTAGTATGAAATGACACACGTCCATATCTAGGACATCGCATAACACTTCACAAACATAGTGTTTGCCAATAGAAAATGTAACTGTGCAAGCTTCGGTGACCACAATCTCAACGCCCCTCTTTACCCAACCAATTTTATAAGGCTGAGGATGTTTAGACGTCTTCAATTGAAGGCCATTAACGACTAAACGAGATACTATGTACTCGGTACACCCGCTGTCAATAAGGAGGTCACATACCTTGCCATGTATGGTGCATCTTGTTTTAAATATAGCATGGCGCTGAGAAGAATTGGGACCCCGCGGTCCTAACAGCAATTTCTCCATGACTCCAAGGAACGTCTCTCCCTCATCTGCCTGCACTTCTTCAATCTCAGCGTTCTCCTCTAACTCAGCTATTGCTGCCTCATTCTCCTCTTCTAGCTTAGCAAACTGCAACTGTTGTCGTTGGGGACATTCATTGGACTTGTGTCCCGGTTGAAAACAGCGAAAGCACTTCAGAGTATTAGGCCGAGCATACGGGTTAGCAGCAGTAGTGGTTTTCAGTTTATTCATTGTCTTTCCTTCACCTCCCTGATTAGCAACTCCACTTACAGATGTGCCTGGATTGGCTGCTGGATTTGATTTTGTCACCGAGTGGGGATTGCTCTTAGAACTGACTGTGTTCTTCTCCTGCCAATGCCTTATGTTATAAGGAGTCTTAGTCTGCCGGTTCTGTTGAACTTCCACTTTCATTGCTAAATTCACCGCCTGTGGCATTGTCCACACCGAATTGAGCTCCAATTTATCTTGGATGCTGTCCTTAAGGCCACCAATGTATCTTGCCACCATTTTAGTACCCGATTCTTGTAAATCATTTCTGGCGCTCAACCTATTAAATTCCTTCGTGTATTCGCTAACAGTGCGTGTCCCTTGCATACAATGTTGGTACCTCATATAAAGGATTTGCTCGAAATACGTGGGTAGAAACTATGCCCGTAGCAGTTGTTTCATCCGGCCCCAAGTATGTATATGGCTTTGACCCTCCTTCCTTCGGCTCTGCAACACTAGCTCCCACCACGCACTAGCGCCGCTTTTCAGACGGCACGCTACGTATTTAACTTGTTTTTCAGGGGAGATTTCCATATAATCAAAGAAATTCTCAACTGCCTTTTCCCAATCCAAATAGTCTTCAATGTGCAAATGTCCATCAAAAAACGGTATGTCTAATTTCACCTTGAATTCACCAGGGTAGTGCGGAACCTATCTTCTCCTTCGGTGCCGACGCTCATTCACTATCCAACCATCTTCTGACTCTTATTCGGTGGAATCTCTCGGGTTGCCGCCGCGACGGCGAGGAGGAGTTTCGTCTTCCGAGTTATCTGGATCAACAAAATTCGCCTGTACATGTCTGCCCTGGTGGCCATGCGTATATCGACCGCGAGGAGGAAATCTGTTTGCCAGAACTTCCTCCCGATGTAATGCGGGTGAGTCTCTCGCCATATTGGGGTTAAACCCTTGGCGGATTGCAACTGTCAATCGCTGCACGTCGGCGGCGAGTTCATCGATTCTCCGATTGATCTTCTCCTGACTCGCCCATATTCTGTCGATGGTGCGAGCTTCTTCCCGCAGAGGTTCCTTGCCTCGGTCAGTCATTTCCTTCCTTATTTTTGGCTCTGATACCAATTTGATGTCCTTGTACAGGATCAGCAATACCTGGAAGAAGACAAAGATTGAAAGAACAAACAATGTAGGGGAAAAGGCACAAGGAAATACCTCTTTGTATTGCTCTGTATTCTCTTAAGAATACTGTAAAGTTTTCGGATGACAAAAAGCTGCCTATTACCAAACCTTTTCAGCTATATGTATTCTGTATTCATCCCCTAACTCTCTTTTGTAAATGTATAAAATAAAGATACTAAAATGTAAAAGTGCTGTCAGAAAAAGTGAAAAGGTAATACTAGGTAGTGGAATTCCGTTAGGCGACGCCAGCATGTACCGCCGGCCTTATTTAGTTAACCTGAGCTGCACCAGTCACGGCATCAGCATGGATATAAACAAAATATACATAATATAGTAATAAAATTAGTTATGATTGTGCAAAAATTAAAATTCCAAAAAAAAAACTACTTACAAACTAAACTTAAATTCCAGAAAAATTATTTTATTTCATTTCTTAGACCCTAAAAATAGATTACAAAATCACAGTGAGATAAAATAGCTTAGTAGGCCACATTTCATTCGATCTAAGATTTCAAATCATTTCGTTTATTAAACATTCATTGAGTATTAGAAGTGGAATTGATCAAAGAATTAAATGCAATTATAACAAATTTAAACAAAATGCACAGACACTTTATATTATATTTTTCTCCTAATATAAAAAGTTTAATAACTCTGAACCTTATGCCTTCCGACAAATAGAGTTTTACTACTCAAAATAGCAGATATAGTTCAACAATTATGAGTAACAGACAGAGTTCAATAACTTCGAAGTGGAATATGCACATATCCTCCAAATCACCTACTTCAACTAACTATGAACATTCTTCAATGAATAGTTGTAAATGATGCATAAAGAAATATATTTTAGAATTTATCAAAATGTCATAATGATAGACAAGACAAAACTCTATTAAGAAAAAATCTATAATTTTTTTTTAAAATAATCAAATTATTAGGGATTATGCTACACACTGTTTTAATACTTTAATTGTACTACAATATTTTTTTTAGAACCTGATTATTTTCTATTTGATAAAAATTATATAAATTCAAAAACCCACGGTATAAATTTTCCAAAAAAAAGAAAAATAAAATGTTCAAAATTTTAATTTCTATAAAAAATAAAAAGTTATCTACTGAAAGATATCCATTTCCTTATAAGTGAGACATGAAACACATTATGAATTTCAAACATATGATCTGACAATTATAACATATAGGTTGAATTTCCTATCCTTTCAATAACTTCAAAAGGTCAAACGTACCTTGGACTCAACTTTCCTTTCTTGTCAAATCTACTAATGTCTTTCATTAGCTTAATCTTCACATATACAAATCTCCCGCCTAAAAATATTATTATTAAAATCCCAAAAATTAGAGATAGGCACATGTATTATGTCTCTTTTTATTTCTTTTTAGACCTAAAACAAATAAAATCACCCAAAACAACTCACCGTTGAGATGAAGCAACGACAAATGAACCAATATGTTTGAGACAATTAAAATTTTCATAGGGAACTCCTATTCAAAGAGGACTTAGCAGCATATACTACAAACATGTGGAAAGATCTCATTCGTTAGCTCTCTCCCCCTCCTCATGTTCAGAGAAGTGGGCAGTGTTATCAATCAGTTGTACGTAGTTGACAGTGAAAGTTGATGAGGAAGGGTTTTTGCTTGTGAACTGATTTCTTCTGTTAAGGGAAGCCACTTGCAGAAGGATCTTATTGTGTCACACGGGAAGGTAGGGGAGGAAAGCCAGAGGTAACCAAACAAAAGCAATCAGCTTTAAACAAATGCAAGCAGTTAGCTTTTATAGAAAATAAATTATGACTATTAATTCTGCAACTCAAAAAGGAAAAGCAAGGAGGACTATGATATGGCTTGGTCTAGTGGACCATGGTTCTTCTTTGGTAAACCCTTCATTCTGTAAAAATGGACTCCGAAATTTGTCCCTGTCCAGGAAGAATTCCCGTCGATCCCTCTCTGGATCAATATCAAAAACTTCCCTTTGTCCTGTTGGACGCCGGAAGGAATTTCCAAGATAGCCAGATGCGTTGGGATTCCTCTAGCCGTGGATGCTCTGACGGTAGCTAAAATCAGGCTCACCTTTGCGAGGGTGTGTGTCCAGGTTAGCAGTATTTTTCCTCTCCCTGACGAGATCTTCTATACTGTGGATGGAAAAGTCTTTCCTCTCACTGTGCTTTATGACTGGAAACCTACCTATTACTCCTTCTGCAACTCTATCATGCACGCTTCCACTGCTTGCCCCAAAAATCAGAACCCGCAACCTACTAATACTGAACCACCTAACCCTCGTGGCAGAAGCACCAATCGAAAGCCGCAAAAACCCCCGCCCATACTCAATATTCCCAAGCCACCAATGCCTCCTCTTTCACAGTCTACGGGCCCATCTATGGACTCTTCTACAATGCCCTCTTCCAGCACCACTCCCATACAGGTTGTGGTTCCCAACCTCAATTCTCCATCCACTGAATCCCCCATTCACTCCCCGATTAAGACCATCCCCACCTCCACCGCCACTTCAGCCACAGCACCACCCAAATCCCCATTAATACCTACAAGCAACAAGTTCGCCATCCTGGCAGATCATCTTGATCCTGCATCAAACCAATTTCCAAGTTCCAGTAATCCTCCCTCTACTGTTTTTGAGCAGCCGTTTGCCAATGGTGGGGGAAATCCTGGAGGCTCAAATTTGGGACATGAAAAACAAATGCCAGCCAACTCTGCTAATGCTAAAGCCACAAGATCTAAAACAGCCAAAAAGGCTACAACCCCAACCTCCAAATCCCAATGACCAGTCTCCCTTCCTTAGCTGCCTGGAACACTCGCAGGTTTAACAGCCCGGACAAAGTTTTGTGCTGTAAGAATCTTGCCAAAAAATTCAATCTCGGCCTCCTTTGTGTGCTGGGAACTAGATTCTCTACCTCCAACTCATCCAATGGTTAGTTTCTTTCTAGTCACCGCATTTTTTCTCAAGAAGCCTCCTGCGACAATTTTGTCTGCGCCTCCCCAGGCAGAATCTGGGTCAAATGGAACTCAATCCTGGCCGTTTATCGCAGACGACGCTCAATCCAACGGCTGCCGCGCTTTGCTTAGTTGTTTAAGTAAACCGCGTGAAGCGGCCGGCGAGCGACGCGTGTCAGACCGTCGCCGCCAATCATTGGCGCCGCCGCGCTGTCTGACTCTGCGAACGAGAGGCCGCCACGTGTCCCGTTCCGCTGCCAGATACCTAAAATTGATTTAAAATTCTTTTTTAAATCATTTTTAGGCCCAAAAAATTTTAAAAAATTATAAAAATTAATTTTAAAGATATATATATATATATACTTATATGTTTAGAAAATGAAACATTTTAATTTAAAATCAGAATTAATTTAAAATATTAATTATATTTTAAATTATTTTAATTATTAAATATTGATAAATTAAAACTTATTAAATATTACATTTAATTTAAATCATTTCAAAATATTAAAATATTAATATTATTTTCAATATAATCAGAGATTATTGTTTTTAAATTAAGGTTAATTTGAGATATATATATATATTTTAAATTAATTTAAACTTATTTAAAATATTTAATTAACATTTAATTAAACTTAATTTTAAATAATTTTAAGGTTATTAAGTGAAAATTATTTTAAATAATTCTAAAATTTCAGAAAACAGCCAATATTTAATTAAACTTAATTTAAATATTATTTTAAATACTAATTAATTTTGAATTATTTAAATTCATTTAATTGCTTTAAAACTTTAAAAATTTCATACAAATTCAATTTAAACTAGAAAAATGTGAATAATATATCAAAAATTTTGAAATTTTGAATACTTTGATTTAAAATTAATTTCAAGATTTAAATTCTTGTTTATTTTTATAATTTAAGTTATTTGAATATTTAAAATATTTAATTAATATTTAATTATATATTATACTAATTATTTTAAAACTTAATATTATTTTTTTCAAATAACCTTGAAAAATCAGTGGATCTCCATGCTCTTTAAAATTTATTCTAATGATATTTTAAATTATTTTATTTTAAAATATATGTTTACATATATAGGATTGAATATATTAATATATTTTCAAATATATTTTAAAACATATATATATTTAAATCTTATAAGTTTGAGAGATCCCTTGGGATTCTAAACACGGATTGAATGATTGAATAGAAATTTTTGGGGAATATTGATTAATAAATGAATATTTATTTTGCTAATTATTCATTGATTAATCTCTTATTTAATTAAGCTTTAAGTTAACTTGCATGCTTAGGTTGTGCACACACCACCTAGCCTAAGCTCTCCTAGTTTTAAGGACTTGATTGTGTTGTTATGCATTTTCTCTTCTATGTTTAGTCAAGGGTTAGCCAAAACTTGATTTAAGCCTATTAAATTTAGCGACACCGTTAAGGACAATAATTAAGGACTTTGGTTAGACAACTTAGAAAATGCATTGTGGTTAGGATACACCTCATTTGAACTTGAAACTTGAACATTTCAAACATAGTGACATTCTCAGCCTTATGGAAAATTTTCACTGAATTTGGAAATCATCAAGACCCTTAATTAATTTTCCTAAGTTTAAGCCTTAATTAAGCCTTTAAACCCTTCCGAAAATGTAATAAATCCATTTTAAACCCAAAAATTATGTTTAACCCCTCTAACTGACCATAATTAAACCCTTAACCAATGAAAATTAAAACCAAAATTATTTGACAGCAAACTTAAGCTTAAGTTAATTTTTAAGAGAAATTGAATATTTAATTAATTTAATTAATTAAAAAATATTAAAAATTCCAAAAATGTCCCAAACACTTGGGAATCTCCCCTTAGGTCATTCCTGACCTTTGGAGCTGATTTCAAGGAGTGGGGACCTCATTTGGAGCAAAATCACAAGAAGGGGTCTTTAATTAAGGATTTTCAATAATTCATTAAATACCTCAAATTTCAAACCTTCATAACTAATTCAAGAAAAATCAAAATTGAACAAACTCACTTGCATTCAACTCCTAATAAGGTCTAATATTTATTAAAAATATTAAATTCCAGAAATCTATAATATTTCAAAAAGTCAACAAATTGGTCAAACCGTAGTTAAATCTAGTTCAAAACTTCAAACCTTCGTAATAAAATGTAGAAAAATCCGTTTTCAACGTACTTACTGTCTAACTGATTGTAGTGAGGTCTAGTATTTAATAAAATGCTAGCTGTCCAGAATTTAACCTTAATCAAAAATTCAACTTTTGACCCCTTAATTAAATGATTAAAATATTCCAAAAATTCATAAAACTCAAAATTACTTTGAAACTCCAGAAAATGTTAACTTAATGTTTAAAGCATTCAACAAACCTTTTAAAACATAACAACCATCCTAAAGAGGAAGTTTATTGGCTGGACTACTCCGGGCTGCGAGGCTAAGTGTCCTAAGGAGGCTGGTTCCTCGAGCCTGGTGGCACAACGCCACGAATGGATTCCAAGGGATGTTAAACCTTAAAAATAAATTAATCATTAATTATCTAACATTTTAAAACTTTTAATTTAATTACATTAATTTGGTTTATTGGCTGGACTACTCCGGGCTGCGGGGCTAAGTGTCCTAAGGAGGCTGGTTCCTCGAGCCTGGTGGCACAACGCCACGAATCGATTAATGGCAAACTTAAATTAATCAAACCTTAAAAATCAGCAACCAAACATTTCTAATAAATTCATTAATTCTTAAACCTTAATCAACCTAAAATATTTAATTATATCGGGTACCACTGGGTAACCTAGGCCTACGAGGCTATTAACTTAGCCCCAAGGAAGATGAAATAAACTTCACGGCCTCGGTGTGAAACAAAGGTGATATCCAACAAATAATTAAATAAAACTTAAAATTAATCTTAAGCCATTAATATTTGAATTCAAACTTAAATCCCTTAAACTTTCCAACCAATCGAACTTTGGACAACTTTAACTAATAATCCCAATTAGAACACATCAAAACTACACGACCTACCTCACACACTTTAGATGGTTTGCTAGGATCACCGACTCTAGTTTTAGGATAGGCCGGTGTTTTACTTTCTGCAGTTGTGTGCCGAGTTTTCGAATTTTTACTGCATGCTGTTTGCTAGTGTAGAATTGATGTGTTTATTTATTTATTTCCTGCATTATGTGATTGATTGTACGTTAGATTTACCCATAGGTTAGGAGCGAATTATACTTGTGCAATCTTATGCAGGTGGCCATGCTCATACAAGGAGCTGAAATTAAAGGGGGCAGTTAATAAAAAAAATATATATACTCTTTGCACAGGTACCTGCCACGCTTAAGACCCCCTTTAAATAAAAAGAGCATGGCCAAGTGTGGCTAAAAAAAATGCATTTCAAATTTTCATATTATAACTGCTTGGGATTGAATATACAACTGTTGATTATTAGGATAACCTTGCAGGATCGAGTCTAGATTTTCTTATTTCTCTCAATGTAAATTTAATTCAGTTAAGGTTGTATTTATTTAAAATGATTTGAGATTGGGATATAAATATCCAATTTGAATTCCAAAGAGGTGAAGACATCCCTAAAGGGGAGAGTCTTCTTCCATTTGGAATTCAAATTAGGACTTTGCAAATATCCAAAGAGGAAGGATAACACCCCGATCAAGGGGGAGTTTCTTTCCATTTGGATATCTTGAACCGACGAATCAAGATGTTCGTGAGAAGATGAAGAAATGGACAACGAGAAGAATTCCAAATCTCAAAGTCATTTGAGTCTTAAGATAAAATTCGGGTTGTAGTCAGTGGTGCCCGGCCACTTTAATTTTCTGTAAAATTCTGTGATGTAATAATAAGAGGCACTTGCCTACGGACATTCAATTTGATATATTTAATATGATTGATTTATTTGAATTGATTGCGCATTAGAAATATCTATTTTTCTAGTTTTTTTTACCTGCATGTCGCTTTTGATTTGACCTGGAATCCGATTGTGGGCTCTTAAGGACTTAATAAAATTTTTCTACTTAAATCAAATTAAAAACTTTAAGCTCACATAAAAACTCTAACGTTTTAAGAAATAATCCCGGGATCGCCGGGAGTCCTCATTTCATAGCATTCATTCAAATTCAATCTTTTAATCGAGTCGATTAGCATGCATCATATTAGCAACTAATTTAAAAACCTTTAAATTCTTAATTGTATTTGCTTAAGCATCAAACTCAACATAAGTTTAAGGGACCATTTAGGATCCGCTCTAGATGTCGGTCCCGTTCTCAAATACCTTTCTTAAATAACGTCCCTACCACTCTACAAAAAGACCGGACTCATATTTTAAAATCGTTTAGGTGGTTTAGCTGGCTCCCCAATCCAGGCCGGGGTAAGACCAGATTCGCATTGCACTAGCTAGGTTCGGTCACTTTTCAGTACCCAATTTAGACTTAAGTTCTGAGGCTGGCTCGGGCTATAAGACCTCAACCTCTGAGAATTGAATCCCAACTTTCTAATAAAATTGATCACTTAAATATTAAATCTCTTTCAATCAAATTTAAGCCCAACACTTAAGATAGATTTGAGTGTTTTCTGAAGTAATTCAGAATCTTAAAAAACACCTCCTACCTTTCTTCCTTTGACTCTAGAAATAAGTGTTCAACGTCGATCCAATCCCGATTGAAAATTCCTACCCTTTTTCCTCCTTTGATATCGATCTTTGAAATTCTTAAATAAAATTTACACCGCTATTTTAATCGAGAGTTTTCGTAGGAAATTCCGATTTTCTACGATGTAATTAACTACGAGGACTTGCGCTCGTAGGAGATTTAGTAACCCAGAATTAATTTTCAAAATTAATTTTTCAAAACCCTTAATTAATTATCTTTGGGAAATTTAAAACTTTGAAATTCGAACCCATTAGGGAACGATATGTTCGTCTATCAAGGCGATATATTGTTTATAATAGAGTGTTCAATTTCAAAATTTCAAAATTAATATTTCTCAAAGAAAATTAAATATTTTTCAAAACTATATATACTTAAATAAATATATTTATATTTTTAATCAAAACAAGACTTTGAGGAGGCATCAGCTGTATGCCAAGTTCTCCAAGTGTGAATTCTGGCTGAAGAGCATTTCTTTTCTGGGGCATGTGATTAGCGGAGAAGGCATTTCTGTAGATCCCCAGAAGATTCAGGCAGTTGCTGATTGGCCAAGGCCGACTACGGTATTTGAGGTACGTAGTTTCTTGGGCATGGCCGGGTATTATAGGAAATTTGTGAAAGAATTTTCACAGATTTTGACGCCTCTGACGAGACTGACTCAGAAGTCAGTACCTTTTGTTTGGACACCGGAGTGTTAGGCGAGTTTTCAGCGATTGAAGGATTGTTTGACTTCAGCTCCAGTACTCGCACTTCCGTCAGGTACGGAAGGTTTTCAGGTGTTCAGTGATGCTTCACTGAAAGGACTGGGATGTGTCCTGATGCAGCATGGTCAGGTAATTGCTTATGCTTCGAGACAGTTGAAACCACATGAGAAGAATTACCCGACGCATGATTTGGAGTTAGCTGCAGTAGTTTTTGCTTTGAAGATTTGGCGTCATTACCTGTATGGCGTCAGATGTGAGATTTTCACTGATCATAAGAGCCTGAAGTACATTTTTACTCAGAAGGATTTGAATTTGAGACAAAGACGGTGGCTCGAGTTGATCAAAGACTATGATTTGACTATTCAGTATCAGCCTGGGAAGGCTAATGTGGTAGCGGATGCTTTGAGCAGAAAGTCTTCTGGATTATCAGGTATTCAGCTTACTTGTGATGACTTTCTGATTCGTGATATGGAGCGATTGTAGTTGGAGGTGATTTCCTCCAGTGGGTTGGAGTTAGCCCAGATGAGTATTCAGTCCTCTTTGGAAACAAGGATTCAGGAAGCCCAGAAGTCAGATTCGGATTATTCGAAGTTGATTGCTCAGATTGGATCTGGTAAGACTCCTGAACTTCGAATTTCTGATTCTGGTACTATTTTCTGTAAGAACAGGTTGTGGGTACCTGTGTTTGGAGATTTGAAGCAGGAGATTCTGTACGAATCTCATCATTCAGGCTACACTGTACATCCAGGCAGTGGTAAGATGTACGCTGATATGAAACTTTTGTTTTGGTGGCCTGGAATGAAGAAGGACGTAGCAGAGTTTGTGTCGAGATGCGAAGCCTGTCAGTTGGTGAAGGCAGAGCATCAGCGACCCGGTGGACTGTTGCAGTCGTTGCCTATCTCTGAGTGGAAATGGGAAGAGGTAACGATGGACTTTGCGATGGGTTTTCTGCGATCTAGACAAGGGCACGACGCTATTTGGGTGGTTGTGGATCGATTGACGAAATTCGCCCATTTTCTTCCGATTAGACAGACGGATTCAGTTGATCGCTTGGCACAGATATATGTGAAGGAGATAGTCAGATTGCACGGTGTGCCTCGTGTGATCGTATCTGATCGAGATGGACGTTTTACTTCCAGACTTTGGAAAGGCATTCAGCAAGGCTTGGGTACGAAACTGCATTTCAGTACAGCCTTTCATCCTCAGACCGACGGACAGTCTGAGAGGACTATTCAGGTGCTGGAAGATCTGTTGAGACTTTGTGTTCTGGACTTTAGCGGAAGCTGGGAAGATCATATTCCGCTGATTGAGTTTGCTTATAACAACAGTTTTCAGTCTAGTATCGGTATGGCACCATACGAGGCTCTGTATGGCAGGAAGTGCCGTACTCCTTTGACTCTGACGGAGGTCGGAGATAGATAGGCTTTGGGGGCCACTTTTGCTGATGAAACTGCTCAGAAGATCAGTTTGATAAGATGAAGATTGAAAGCTGCTCAAGATCGACAGCAGAAGTATTACAATCAGAAGCATAGGTTTGTTGAGTTTCAGGTTGGTGACTTTGTGTATGTCAAAGTCAGCCCGATGAAAGGTGTGAGCAGATTTGATCAGGTAAGCAAGCTTAGTCCAAGGTATGTTTGACCTTTTGAAATTTTGGAAAGGATTGGAAAAGCTGCTTACAGATTATTGCTTTCTGATTCTATGCCTGATGTGCATAATGTGTTTCACGTATCCACTCTGAGGAAGTGGGTATCCGACTCTGGGAAGAAGGTATTTGCTGATGAGGTTGAGATTCAGGAGAATCTGGCGTACAAGGAAGAGCCAGAGTTGATTTTGGCGTACGACGTCCGAAAGTTAAGAAATAAACAGATTCCAATGGTTAAAGTCCAGTGGAAGCACCGGACTGCACGGGAAGCGACTTGGGAGAAGGAGTCTGACATGAGACAGTCGTACCCGTACTTGTTTTGACTGAGTTTGGATTGGATAATGTCGAGGACGACATTTTTCTGAGTTGGGGAGATTGTAATAGCATGAACTGCTCCAGTATCGTCCAGGACGATCTGGGATCGTCCTGGGACGATCAGTTGAGAAACAGCTCCAGAATTTGCCCAGATTAGCTCCAGGTAATTTTCTGTAGGCATCGTCCAGGCCGATTGGAGACATCGGCCGGGCCGATTGGTACTGTAGAAAATATCGGCCAGACAACAGCCCTGGGAGGACTCCAGGACGATCCTTTTGGTCGGATCGTCCCGGGACGATCTGGCGATCGGCCAGGCCGATCTGTGTATGATTTAAGGGAAATCAGTCGTTTTGAAGAGAGAGAAATTTTAAAAATAAAATATCTGATTTTCTGTTCTAAGGAGAGAGAAAAAGAGGAATTTGGAAAAGTTGATTTCGGGAAGACGCGGAGCCGTTTTCATTCGAAGAGACTGTTGAGGAATTTGCTGTGCACGAGGTAAGGCACATTCCACCTTTCTCAATTTTCAGAACCGTCGAGTTTGGCGGTATTATCTGTCCGGAATTGATTTTTGTTCGTGATTTTCGTCCGTATCTTTTGATCGGTTCAGTTTTTACCGCGTAACTTTTTGTATATCGTTGCCGTGCCGGGTGTGCACGTTTTGACTATATTTTGAAGATTTTTTCCAGGTATTTTTGATTCGACTGTGTTTTTAGTCGACTGGATTTTTCTGTGAATTTGGAAATTATCTGTGCAGTAGAATAAAGGTTCTGAAATGTTGATATATGTATTCTGTGCGAATTTGGTGAATTTTGATTTTCAGGAAAATTGTGTAAATTATGTATACTGCCGTTGTGCTGCCCGATTTTTGGGTAATTTCTGATTTGTCCGGATTTTCTCTAAATTGATATGCTATCTGTATATGCTATACAAAAGGGAGTTATAAGGGGCCTGGATCATATGAGATTTAGTTAGTGTCTGAGAAATCTGAAATGAGCTCAATATGAAATCTGATATCTGTTCTGTTCCGGATCCGAGGAAAATCTGTTTAGGTGCTATATGCACTATATATGTATTCTGGTGCTATAAGCACATCTGATCTGTTCTGGTGCCGTGAGCACAAAGGGAGGCATAAGGGGCCTGGATCCTATGAGATTCAGTCAGTGTCAGGAAATTTAGCTATTAATTAAATATATGATATCTGATCTGATATGATTTTGTTCTGTTCTGATGTGATCTGTACGATTCTGATTCGGTTAATCTGATATGTCTGATCTGTTCTGTTTCTGATTTGATACAAATTCTGTTTCCGTACAGTTCTGTTTGATTTGATATCTGTCCGATTTCGTTCTGATTTCTGTTCGGATTTGTCTGATGTATTGGTTTTGCGATTCTGAGGATTTTGATTGGAGGTTTGTTGCTTTGCTGAGCTGTTGAGCTCACCCTTGCTTTCTGGTGGTTTTCAGGTTTTGAGAAAGGGAAGGAAGTCCAGGATTAGTTCAGAGTCTGATCAGTATAGGTATTGTTTTGTACCTTTTGATTTTTGTACAGTCATGGCTTTTCTGTTCTGTCTTTCTTTCTGTCTAAAAGCCATGTACTGTATTTGTAGATGATTGTTTTGAGGAAATGAAATCAGATAGATCTTTTGTTCCGCTGCATTTGATGTTTTTAATAGCTCTGTGTTTGTTTGTGTTGTTTAAAATATTTGGAAGATTCAGTTCCGAACCAAATTCCAAAGCTAGATCCTGGTTAGTGCTGCTCCGTCGCGGCCCTGTGCGAACGGGATCCGTCTCGTCTCGGGTCGGGTCGTGACAGTTTCAAACCTCTATTTACCTCCAGTCAATTGATCCATGGCTTAGTCACTACGAATCATAATGAAAATTTTTATATGTCTGTGGTGTATGCCTCCAATGACATGGAGGAAAGGAAAACTCTTTGGAATGACATTTCTGATCTTGGCACTTCTATTTCCTCTCCATGGTTAGTCCTTGGGGACTTTAATTGTTGTAGATTTGCTCATGACAAAGCTGGAGGCTCTCTTTTGCATAGCAACAAGCTTGAGGATTTTCAAAATGTTATCTTTAACATTGGAGCTCATGATCTAACTTCGATAGGTCACTTTTTTACTTGGTTCAACCAGAGAAATAATAATCCCATTCACATCAAGTTAGACAGGATGTTGTGGACCTCCGAAAGGAACACCGCGCGAACGGGTCGATTGGAAGGGCAGATTGGATCGTGCATACGACTAATCATTGAGGATAGAGGCTGACGCCAACACACCTCGATGGGTAGTAATATACACGACCTAGTCACGGGTTTCCCCCACCCGATGTAAGAGCTCGAATGGGGTTTAGTAGATGTGGGACCAAGTTTCCCACGGGCGCAAGCCCCCGTGGTTAATTATATCCCAGACCGGAGCCTGAGAAAACTCTCGATTAAGGATTATACATTATCCTCTCTTAAAATGGGATCGGCACAAGGGTATAGACTAGGAGATCCTACTCAAAGGGAAGAAATGTCCGAAGGGCTGCATCGACATGCGTGGCTCATACCAGCACTCGGAGGCTCTAGGGTACTAAATGGAAACTGGAAGAAGAAAAATCAAACACTCAATCACATGCGTGAGAGAAGGATGGAGGTGGCGTCATCCTGTGACGCAGATAAGTAGGATTTAGGGTCCTTGAAAAGAAGGGACCTACCTACTATTTAAGGCATACTACGAGACCGAATGTAGTAGCCTCAAATCCTAAATCTAGTTTGGACTTAGTGTTCGACACACACTAAGACCAGTGTCCTATCTAATGCAATGCAAAGATCTGGACTTATCCCGGCCTGGATTGGGGGAGCCAGCTAACCACCTAATCGCTTCAAAACCATGCTATCAGGTCAATTATGAAAGATGGGTGGGAGGTACAGTTTATTGGAAAGAGGACCGACATCTAGAGAATTTCCTAAGTAGTCCTGAACTTATGTTGGGTGAATGCCCCTAACTAATGCAATTAAATTTTAATTAAATTGATTTCTAATGCAATGCATGCTAGTTGAAATATCAGCTCATGAATGCTTTGGATTTTAAAAACAGGCTTAATATAAAATAATTTTTAGAAAAGACTGAGTCTCCCTAGGTCCGGCACTTCATCCTCATAGGCCAGATTATCCGGACTCTACCCCCAGGCAGGGAGATGTCTTATTAGAAGGAGAGAGAAGATGCAGTAATATGCATGCGACCCCGGACGATTCCGGCAATTCCCTAAGTTCGTTAAATTTCTATATTATTTAAAACTTAAACTTTTAGGAGTTAGTTATGAGTAGAAGAATTTTTAGTCCTTAGAGAGCCTAATACGACCCAGGCGAAAACAAGAGCGGCATGCAAGAAAGAAACCTAGAAAAAGCAGGTAATTCTACTGCGCAATCAGGTAAACACATCAATATAAATCCAACTAATCAAGTAAATGTCCATAGGCCAACTGCCCTTTAATTACAACCCAGGGTATGCAGAAAAGTAAAGTGGCCGGGCACCACTGCCAACAACCCGGATTTCTAAGCCTATGACAGACGCCAACAACTTTGAGTGGGATATTGGGTCTTCAATCTTCAATATCTTCAATCTCCTGGGTATCCTCTCCTTGGACTCCTTGGATCACTCCTCCTTGGACTCCTTGGATCTGTCGTGGCTTGAATATCCAAACGAAGAAAAGATTCCCCCAATATGGAGGTATTGCTTTTTCTCTTTGGATATCTAAAGCCATCCAGCTCGATCTTCCAAATGGAAGAAGACTCTCCCCTTAGGGATGCCTTCCTCTTTTAGAATTCAAGCTGGATAAGAATATCTCAACTCAAAGGTTGTTTTCACAACTCTTAACAATTATTACATACAAATTTACATTTATTGAAAAAGCAGTAAATTCTAAATCGCCTGCAAGGTTATCCTAATAATCATCCCAAGCAGTTTATATGAAAATGAAAATGCTAACACCATTGACCCTGTGCCAAGCCATGCTCTAAGGGCTAAGCAGCTCCATCTGTAGCAATTATAATTATTTAATAATTTTAGCCCTCATTATATCAGGGGGGCTGAGCAAGCACCTGCATAAGACAATATTAGAAATCATAACGGTGCCCCCCTTTTCTTAGCTTGAGCATGGCCACCTGCATAGAAGAACAGTATATATATATATATATGACGTCCCTAACCTAGGGGTAAATCTAGCGCCTATCACATCACAGAGTGCAAGAAAAGTAAGCAAACACAGCAATTCAATTTTCAAACAGCATGCAGTGAAAACTATGAAAAGCTCCGGCACACAGCAAAAATAAAACCCAGCGGCCTAACCTAGATCTAGAAGTGGTGTCCTAACAAACCATTCTATGTGTGTAAGGCTAGTGTGGTTTGGATAGATCCTAAGTGGGATAGTTAGTTGAAATAATGTAGAGTTCAGGTATGTTGGGGGTCTAAAAAAAAAAAGGATGTTTTAATTGAAATTCAAATATTAGTGAATTAGATCCATTTTGATTATTTTTTGTTTAATGATCAGTTTTAAGAACTAAGGGTATTCATATTTGAAGTTTGAATTGTATTAGCCAATTTTGGAAAGTTCTAGGTCCTCATAGAAACTAGACTAAGGGTCCAAAAAGTCACTATGGGAAAAAGGCTAATTCTGGGTCTCCCATCACCTTAGGAAAATACTAGACCTTAATACGAGTAGTTAGACAGGTAGTAGACTGAAATCGGAGCTTCCTATCCAAAGTTATGAATTTTCTAAGTTTCGGGCCCTAGACTATAGGCTGGGGTTGACCAAAAAGTTGACTTTCTAATCTAGGCCATTTTCTGGAAACTTAAGATTTTTCAATAAATACTAGGCCCTAATTGGAGTCTAATGCAAGTGAGTTTGCCTAATTTGGAATTTTCTACAATTAGTTATGAATTTCTAAAGGTAGGGTATTTAAGGGAATTTTCTAAATTAACTAGGAAAGGGCCCTTTTTTTACTATTTTGATCCAAATGAGCTCCAAACTGATTGGAATCACTCCCAAAAGTCAGGAATGACCTGAGAAAGTGATCCCAAGTATTTGGAGAAAATTTGGGATTTTTAATAATTTTTAATAATTTATTAGGGGCAAAAAGGTAATTTCCACCTATGGTCAAATAGTTGGTCAACCTAAAGTCAAACTAGGGAGCCCTATTTATCTAAGGTCAAGGGTCATATTCTGGTCAGTTTGAGATATTATGGGTAATTTTCTGACCTATGGTGTATTTATTGTAATTTCCGGAAGGTTTCGGGGCCTTAATTAGCAGGTTAATTAGGGTTAGTTAACTAAGGGGTCTAACAAGCCCTAAAAATTCCTAGAAAATTCTGAGGGGTTTATGATGTCACTAAGTTTAAATGTTGAAGTTTTCATGTCGTTCTGGGATCTATCCTAGCTCCTAGAAAACTTCTAAGTTCGCTAGACAGGTCCTTAATTTTTGTCCTTAGGGTGTCACTACGTCGTAGGAGTTTAAAGTGATGTTTACACTAACCCTCGGGATAATAAATGCATGGAATACATAAACAAAATAAACACACCATGTCCTTAGATCTAGGAGAGCCTAAACTAAGTGGTGGTGGTGCAATCCTATACATGCAATCTACGAAAAATAAAGAGGAAAGACACCTAAAGAAAGGATTAGTGAATGATTGGGACTCAACCATTCACTAACCCACTCCCACATGATTTGCTCTTCATTCATAGAACCTATGTCTAAAATTTCATACGATAGCGGGTCTCCCGAAGTTAGAATTTAGGTATAAGTAGTTTTAAAATAATTTAAAAGTACTTATAGATATAAATATATTTTTCGGAAAATAGAATAATTGAAAATAATTCAATTCATAATACATAAGTATAGGGAAACCTGCTGACCACCCAATCGAGGTTTCAAAATAGTTTGAAAAATAATTTTTAGTTTAAAAATAATTAGTATGATAATTAATTTGAATAATATTAAAATAACCGAATCATAGGGTAAATTAGAAAACAGTCAAGACAGCCAAAATCAAGGGCTGGAAACGGCTCCAAAACATAAAGCTCGTCTTGCTGAAAAGAACGAGGGGTCGCACATCGAAATCCGACTTAAAACAGCGAAGATACGAAATTTACAAGTTCAAATACAATAAAAATAATTTTTTAAAATAGTACAGTTTCACTGTTTTTGAAATGGCAGAAAAGGCAGACAAAATTTTCATCTAAAAATAGTTTTAAAATATGCAGAATTCAGAGTACATCCAAAACAAGGTATTGTACGTCGACAGCGGACCTAAAATGACGAAGTTATGTAATTTCGAAGTTCGAATACGATAATTAAATATTTTTTAAACATTACCATTTTACTGTTTTGAAAATAATTGCACACAGACCCAAAATTTTCAAATAAAACCAAATCCAGAAAATGCAGAATCTAAATACGTTCAAAACAAGACGTTGTGCGTCGATAGCGGATTAAAAACGAGAAAGATATGGTTTTTGAAAGTTTAAAAGGGATTAAAGCCTATTTTTAAAATAATTTTAAAAGAAATAATAATAAATAATAATAATAATTATTATTATAATTATAATAATAATCATAATAAATACTAGGTTAGTATTTCAAAATAACAATAATGTAACTAAATAATCAAATAATAATGATATAACAATAATTATATTAAAATATATTAAAGTAATACTTTTAAATAATAATAAAAACAAAATATTTTTACTGTTTTTTAAATTAATAAAAAAAAATTTCTTAATTTTGAATGAAAATAATTTTAAATAAAAGAGGATAGAAATCCGAGCAATTCGGTATATTATACGTCAAAAACGGAGCGAAAACGAATTTTTTATGATTTTTTGAAGTTTTTTGGATTAAAATATACTTAAAATATAATTTAAAACAATTTTTAATATTAAAACCGGCGACGGGACACGTGGCGCATCCCGGTTGGCTGGCGCGGTTCGGGCAATCATTGCCAATGATTGCGCCGCCGCGCAATCATTGGCAATGATTGCCGCGGCGTCGGAATCAGTGCCGGGCACTTAACCACGTCGGCGAAGGCCCGCAGCCGTTCGATCTGCGCCGATTGAACGGACGGCGAGGATCACGCCACGTGGCGGGCGGAACCGCGGGATGGAACCGCGCGGTCAGGCGAGACCGCGGCTCGGGCTGATCCGGACCGTTGATCGCGCGATCAACGGTCCGATGTACGCCTGGTTTCAACTCTCGACGAACCGAAACCCTAAATATTCTTTTTGAAATATCTCTCGATTGGATGAACCAAATCGAACAAAATTTTATATCTAGGATCTAGAAGTGAAGAGCATCCGTGGGGGGTACTTTGTTCGAATTAAAACGCGCTAATAACGATGCTAATTAACCCTAAGTGTTCTAACTAGGGTTTAGGTTTTACCTCAATCCACACGGTGGATTTGGGAGATTTTGGGCTCGTTGGACTCGTGGACTCTCCAGGAACAAATTCCTAGTTGACGTCGAGATCCAACGCACGCTCGATCGACGGGATGAAGCCTTGGAAGGAATTTCGTCTCGGGTTCGCCGGAGGATCGCCGCCGGCGGGGTCTAAGCGTCGGGATTTGGTCGAGGGAGATGAGGGGAAGTCCAAGGAACTCTCTCACGAAAGTTCTCGGGCTTTGGGAGGCTAGGGCTCAAGAATTTTAAAAAAGGATCCCTCATTCTTCTCTTAAACTCCTATTTAAACTCCTAGACCCAAGGGGGACGGTTAGGATTGCATCAAGATTGAATTAGGAGGGAAAAGGGGCGGTTTTAGGACGTGGGTTGCAATTCAAAACGAATGGAGGCTTTAAATTCCATTAAATGACCCTTAATTCCTCAAAAATAGGTGTTTATGACCTATTTATGACTCGATTTGACCAAGTCAACGTTTGACTTGGTCAAATCAGTCATTTAGATCAATGGGGAGTGAGGATCGAGCCATGAGGAGATTTAGTTTGGATTTAAATCGATTTGGGCTCTAAATGGGCTAAGTGGTCAACCCTGGTTGACTTGGTCAACCGGGTTGACCTAGGGTCCAAGTCCAGGCTCAACAGACTCAACTCGACTCACTGAACCCATCGGAGAGGGTCTCGGGGTCTGGCTTGGTCAATTTGACCAAGTCAACCCTCCAGGCCCGGGTCTGGGCAAAATCGAGGTCAACAAACGGACCCCCAACAGGAGTGGCGAAAAACTAGTGAACCGCTCGTGTTGGCGTTGACCGACTAAGCCACAGAAAGGAGAGTAAAGAGCACAAGAGTGTTATGGTACCAAAAGGGTGAAAGAAAGGTAGAAAACTCTTCTCCTAGCCTTATCCTACAGTGAGGGTAGAGTCTAGGAAAGGAGAAAGAGCAGCAGTGCACAAGTCCAGAATCACCAAAATTGTGAACTGGTAGTATGGTATTCTCCTGGCCTTACTCTTCGACAAGGGTAGAGCCGAGGATAGAACCCACGGTAAAGATCACCTAAAAAAGGTAAAAACAAAGTAAGGGGATTCTTTTATAGCCTTGCCTCGTAGCGAGGGCAGAGCAGAAAAGAGAATCAACAGGAAAGGTCACCACTATGGTGAAAAAAGTAAGGTGGTATCTCTCCTTGCCTTATCCTATAGAGTGGGCAGAGCTAAAGAGAGAACCCAAAGTAGAGTAGTAAAAGCACACAAACTATCTGTCTGACTATATCGAATCAACAGAGTAGAAGGTGAAGGGGGTCCCATCTCCTCCTGCTTATTTCGGGACAGAGGATTGGGGTGACTCAGTATCTGCATAACCAAATCGGGTCAGCAAACAAAGAAATCACAAAGCCTGGTGTCTGCCTAATCAGAACAAGACACTCAGGGAAAAGGATGGCGAGGGGTTCCTGCCAGGTGCTCTGTCAGGCCCTCTCTACCAAGTAAGTCAAACCAGCTTCCTGTCTGTTCATTTCGAACAGCAGGATAGAAGGTGAAAAGATCCCATCTCCTCCTGCCTATTTCAAGGCAGTGGATTGGGGTGACTCAGTATCTGTCTGATCAACTCAGGACAGCAAACAAAAGAGTCACAAAAATCTGGTGCCTATTTGATCAGAATAGGACACTCAGGGAAAGAGGCGAGGAGTTCCTGCCAGGTGCTCTTGTCAGGCCCTCTCTACCAAGTAAAACCAGCTACCCGCCTGACCGTATCTGGACAGCGGGGTGGAAAGTGAAAAGGATCCCGCCCCTCCTGATCCTTTCGGAACAGTGGATTGGGGTGACTCGATACCTCTGCCTGACCTCAGCAAAAGTAAAGAAGACACGAAGTGGAAGCCTGCGTAGTCTTTTACAGGACATCCGAGTAAAGGGGTGTTGAGGAATTACGCCTCCCAGGGACTCTGTCGGGCTCACTCAACGGTAAAGTAAAACCAACTACCAGGCTGACCGCATCTGGACAGCGGGTAGAGGGTGAAAGGATCCCGCCCCTCCTGCTCCTTTCGGAACAGTGGATTGGGGTGGCCACTACTTCTGTCTGACCTCAGCAAGAAGCTCATGAACCACGAAATGGAAGCCTGCTTAGTCTTTTACAAGGCATCCGAGGTAAAAGAAAGAAACGTTGAGGAATTGCGCCTCCCAGGGACTCTGTCGGGCTCACTCAACGGGTAAGCTTTGACATCTGCTGTAGCCAGTGCGGTCTTGCAGATGAAGAAGGGCTCAATACCCACCCAGTCATTTCAACTAAGTGAATAAATAGTCAGGCTCTGATGCCTGCCTGATCAGGACAGGACAAACAAGAGCGTGGCGAGGAGTACCTGCCAGGTGCTCTGTCAGGTCCTCTCTACCAGGTAAACTCAACTATCTGTCTGTTCATTTCAAACAGCAGAATAGAAGGTCAAAAGTCACCTCGACATCAGCCCAACACGCATTTGTGTAGGGATGTGAGGGAAAAAGAGGTAAGTAAATGGGACAATTTTGAGGGCAGAGCCACCTAGGGAACCCTTTCTAGCAATCTGATAACCACATGGTAGAGGATAAGTCGTCGTGGTCATGAGTATTCAAATGCTGTCAAGATCTCCTAAAGAACTCCGACCCTACACAAAAGGGGGAGAAGACATCAGAACGACATCTCTCAAGAAAGCTGGAAGAGATATACCCGCTGTAAAGTGTGTAAAGGGGCGATCTCATTCCAAAGGAGTAAAAAGAACTCGAGTAGCGAGGGGGCACCTCAACTACAGAAGGCAGGACTACGCCTGGTAAAACTAATCCTCAAAGAGGCTACAGTAGTGAACCCATACTAACTGATGGGGACCCTGTGAGAAGTGGAAAGAGTATCAGAACATCCAAAGGTCCTCTCCAGCAGCTAGGAGTCGGATCTCAATGGGGAAAGAAGTGGTAAAGTAGCTAAGAGAGCTGACTCTGTATCATAGAATCAAAGCTCAAGAAAGAGGTGATGGTGGCACCTAAGGCACGACGCCCCTTATCACCAAGTGAGAGAAAAAGAGTCAAAGTAGTGAGGAAGTATCCTCTCCACTAAGGGCAACAACTCTGAGTAAGTAAAATCTCATAGTGGTAACACCCACATAAACTAGTGGGACCCTGTGGAAAGTGAAAGACCTGAACACATTCATAAGAGTAAACTGGCGACTGAGCCTAGCGTATGAATGGTCGGATATGTCACGAAAAAGAGTAGGAGAACTGTTCTTCTGCCATAAGCTCAAAGTTTTCAAAGTAGTGATGTTGATATCCGAGGCAAGGTATACTACATCACTACAAGAAAAATAACTCTAAGGTGACAAGGGAGCACACCTGACACCTAATCTGATAATCATAAGTGAGATTTATGATTATCATAAGGCCACAGTGGTAACACCTACCCTAATCAGGTAGGACCCTGTGCGAAGTGAGGGTAACACTGCCACATTCATATGATTACTCTGGCAGCTCAGAGTAATTCATGAATGGGAGGTAGACTGCCAAAAGAGGGCAGCATGGGGCGATCTCTTCTCAAAAAGACCTAAGCCCAAAAAGGTAGTGATGGTTACATCTCAAAACATAATGTACTACATCACTAACGGAGGAATGCATTCAAAATCATTTAAACTGATCGACTAACTAAGTGGGAACTCAACCTTGAAGAGATTGTCAAAGTACTCTTAAGGGAGGAGAAAGCGAAATTTTTGGGGAATTTGAGTTCTTAAAGAGTTTTACCGGGTTCCTCTTGCGACAAGGGCAACCGGGTTTTTGTACTCCTAGGAGCTTCCTCTTTTTTTTTTTTTTTTTTTTTTTTTTTAACCCTTATCATATTCGCCACATGAACAGAACTGAGAAATTTGTGCTTTTGGAGAGTTTTACCGGGTTCCTCCTGCAACAAGGGCAACCGGTTTTGCTCTACTAAGAGCTCCCCTCCTTTATCACACATGAATTTTTAATTTGGGAGTATTGGATGGTTTTGATAATCCAGACCACATTCATATCATGAGAATGAACTTGGGAGAACAATCGTATAGAGATTGATGTACAACTGAAATTATCATCAGGATAGAGGATCAACACTACCATATTTATCTAGCGTAGGATGGTGTGGACCCAGTATCCTATCTCAAAAAGAGTCTGAACCCATGACTCTAGCATCTTTGATCACATTCAACTCATATGAATGGACTAGGGGCTACATCTATCAGATTAGGACTGATAGGAAAAAGAAATTCAATTTTGGGATAGTGGATCTTCATCACCATCTCTGACTGTCATGAGGTGGTATGGACCCAGTATCGCCTCTCAAAAACTAGACTCAAAGTACTGGTTTTGATATCTCAAACCACACCTGGGGCGACAGGTGAAACTGGGGGACTAAGCCCTACAAAGGGGAGAACAAACTAAAAATTCTATGCGATAGCACCAACGTGATTGGTGCGCACAGACAAAAGTACAAAACATCCCTACGGCGTATTGGTGTATCACCTCTAAGGATAGCTTCATACTCTTCTAAGCGACGTCGCGTGGTAGAGGACAAATTGTCGTGTCCACGCAAACTGCTAAAAAGTAAGAGGAATCCTTTTAGGAGGTACATATACAGAGGGATATCTACAGGCGGTAGGGAGGCTCCCCTGTGAAGTACTAAACTCAGGCATAGTACTTTTTCAAGTACTGTCCGTTGATGACAGGCATCGGGTGAACGCCATTTGCATCAACAAGTAGGTAGGCACCACCTTCATAAACTTGCTCTACAGCGAAGGGGCCTTCCCAAACAGGCTCAAACTTACCACCTCGCCGACGGTGCGAGATGATAGGCCTACGCAAAACAAGAACTAACTCGCTTACTCGAAAGGCACGGGGTCTAACAAGGCGCTCGTAGTGCCGTGTCATTCGGGCCTGGCATAGCTTAAGGCACTGATAAGCTCGTAAGCGAAGCTCATCTAAACCATCAAGCTCTTCCAACCTCTGTCGGGCATTATCTTCCTCAGATAGATTACAATTAACTGCTACACGTAGTGAGGGGAGCTCGACCTCCAACGGGAGGACTGCTTCAGTCCCAAAAGCTAAAGCATATGGGGTGGACTGGGTAGGAGTACGGTAGGTAGTCCTATATGCCCATAATGCTTCAGGTAACTTATCATGCCATTCTCTCTTGTTTGCAACAAGGATTTTTCTTATCAGTTGCACAAGAGTCTTATTAAATGCCTCTGCCAAGCCATTGGCTTTAGGGTAGTAAATCGACGAGTATCGCCAATTAATATTATGGCGGCGGGCAAATCTGACAATTTTGGTGCTTCTAAAGGACGGGCCGTTATCTGAGATTATACGGCGCGGAACACCAAAGCGATAAACAACGTTATCGCGAAAGAAGCGCATCACATCTTCTGATTTAACTTCCTTAAGTGGGACAGCTTCTGCCCACTTTGAGAAGTAATCAGTGGTGGCTAAAATGAACCTATGACCCTTAGAGGAAGGAGGGTCTATAGGACCCACCACATCCGTGCCCCAGCCCTCAAATGGCCAAGAAGAAACAGTAGGGTGCAACGGATTAGGGGGTTGGTGAATCACCGTGCCATGAATCTGGTACTGGTGGCATCTCTTAGCGTGCTCCATACAATCGTGGATCATAGTCGGCCAGTAGTAGCCAAGGCGTTTAATTCTGCCTTTCATTTTAGGTCCAGACTGATGGGCACCACAAAGCCCTTCATGTATCTCGCTCATGACTCTTTTAGCCTCTTCTTTACTGAGACATCTCAACCACATTTGGTCAAAAGAGCGTCGATACAGAGTTTCATTTACATAGGCGAATGATAAGGCTCTCTTTCTAATTTGAGCAGCGAGAGACTTATCATCTGGAAGCCTACCATGTTTCAAATACTCTATGAAGGGTTCTCTCCAATCTGACTCCTCATCCACAGCAAACACTGCAAGGGTCTGATTGGGAGTAGACAAGTCCGCGGGGCACAGAGCTTGACGATACTGGACAATAATAGACACTGCATTTCCAGTAGGGTCAGCTAATTCTTTTGCTAACTTGGCCAATGCATCTGCTTTTCCATTTTCAGATCTAGGGACCTTGGCCAAAGTTACTTCTGGTATTAAGCTCAGGAGCTCCATTACTTTATTATGATATGGAATGAGCTCAGGCTTAAGTACTTTGTAGACTCCAGCTACTTGATTGATTATCAGTTGGGAGTCTCCAAAGATCTTCACCCGCGTAAGACTCATCTGAATGGCCAACTCTAACCCCAAAATCAGAGCTTCGTACTCAGCTTCATTATTAGTACGAGGTTCTGATAAACTATAAGAGTACCGTAGAGTATGACCATCAGGAGACATAAAAATCAGGCCTAATCCTACCCTAATTGTAGGAGTTTCGTATGGACTTGAAGCTTTAACGGATGACGCACCGTCAAAGTAAAACTCCCAAGTAGGGGACTCCTGTTCATCCACACTCATAATGAATTCATCAGGTAGCTCATCGTTGAGTGGGGAATCAGCAGGGATCGGGTGATCGGCCAAAAAGTCAGCTAGAGCCTGTCCTTTGACGGCCCGCTGAGGAACAAAAGTAATATCAAATTGCAGTAGTATCATAGACCATCGTGCTAGACGACCTGAAAGGGTCGGACGGGTCATCAGGTACTGCAATGGGTTGACTCGAGAGATCAGATTGATCTTATGTGATAGAATATAATGCCTAAGCTTCTGTACCGCGAAGATTAAGGCTAAACATTGCTTTTCTATTGCTGGGTACTTAAGCTCTGCAGGTATTAGTCGCCTGTTGAGGTAGTACAAGGCATTCTCCTTGCCTTCCTCATTCTCTTGAGCCAACAGTGCACCTAGAGACTCATCCAGGGCCGTAGTGTAGAGAATCAACGGCCTACCTGGGATAGGTGCAGCTAAAACAGGGGGTTCATCAGGTAGCGCTTTATGCTCTCAAAGGCCTCCTGACAACTCTCATCCCAATGGAATCGGGCATCCTTCTTCACTAGTGTAGAGAAAGGATGACACCTACCAGAAAGATTGGAGATAAATCTCCGCAGAAAAGCTAGTTTACCCTGAAAGGATCTCAACTGGGTAAGACTCTTAGGAGGTTTTAAATCTACTATGGCCTTGATCATAGAGGGATCTATCTCAATGCCACGGTATCGAACTATGAATCCTAAGAACTTTCCTGCATTGACTCCAAATGCGCATTTTAAAGGATTCATCTTTAAATCAAATTTGCACAAGTGTTCAAAAACGATTCGCAGATCTCTGAGGTGATTTTTGCGGACCTTGCTTTTGACGACCAAATCATCCACATAGCACTCAACTTGCTCATGTATCATCTCATCGAAGATGACAGTCATGGCCCGTTGATAGGTGGCCCCGGCGTTCTTGAGACCGAAGGGCATCACCTTGTAACAAAAGACACCTATAGGTGTCCGGAAAGCAGTAAACTTCTCATCCTCGGGGTCCATCTTTATCTGATTGTAACCAGATGAACCATCCATGAATGAGAAGATGCTATGGGATGATGCTATATCTACCATAAGCTCAGGGATTGGGAGAGGAAAATCATCCTTAGGACATGCCTTGTTCAAATCACGGAAGTCGATACAGACTTGTATCTGTCCACTCTTCTTCCGGACTGGAACAATGTTGGCAAGCCAAGTGGGGTACTTCTCTTCCCTAATGAAACCTGCTTCTATAAGCTTCTTGGTTTCAGCGATCACCTGTTGTTCAATTTCTAACCTCATCCTACGAGGTGCTTGTTTAACAGGGACTGCATCAGGCTTAATGGATAACTTATGGACTGCTACCTCTGGATTTAGACCAGGCATCTCGGTGTAGTTCCAGGCAAAACAGTCTCTAAACTCTGATAGCAGCTCGATGTATTCTTGAGCCTCTGACTCAGAAAGTAGAGCACTATGAAAAATAGGTCTAGGATCTGACTCAGTGCCTAAGTTTACCTCACACAGTTCGTCCATGGCAGAAGCGACGCCATCTTCAAATTCTTGTGGAGCCTCGAGTATTCTATCATCGTCACTATTCGGGTCTTCTTCGTCGGCAAGAGAAACAACCGGATAGGCGTGGGAAACGACATGAATGTTGGCATTACTGGACTGTTTTAACCCCATATAACCTACGCCTTCTAGACCTTGGGGGAAATCGGTCCGCCAAACTCGGGCCTGCTGCAGAGCTTCTTCGTCGGGCCAAGTGGAACGAACGAGACCTCGCTCAACAAAGCTCTCTACAGTAGGTGAAAAGTAACGAGGGGCACTCCTGACCTCTATATCCATAGCGGTCTCCTCTAAATCCTGTCTCACAGGACCCAGTGGTGCACCTATATTACGGGGTACAGAGGGACATTCTCTAGGTTGGGCTGGCCCAAATGAATTGTACAAGCGAGGTATGGGGTTGTGGCTACCCCAAATTGTGTCATTGTCATCAACTACAGGAGTATCAGAAGATCTCTGACTGGAATCTCCAACTCCTATCCCGCGTATCTGATGGGGGGAAGGTTGTCTGATAGTGGTCTGACGTCGGAAGTCCTCTTCCTCGTCTGAGCTAATATCAATAACAAATCCACCTTCAGGTATTAAATGGCTACGAAGAGTAGGTAGTGAATCATAGCCTACGGAATAGGGAGGTGGTGAAGTGACTGGACGTTGAAGAATATCGATCATTTCATCGTCGGAAGAGTCGGACTCTACAGTCAAAGAAGAAGTGTAAAGGTTAGGGGGAGGAGGTGTACGAGTGTCTTGATTCCGCGGCTCGCGGACCGCAACTCTACCTCTCCCTCTACCTCTACCTCCCCTATCTCTACTAGGGGGAAAGTCGTGCCTCACTGCAAGCTGAGAGGGATCTCCATCAGAATGGGCAGTGGGAACACCTGGCTCAATACCAACCTGTGATGGACCCTGTACCGACGATTGTACAGGACCCTGTGCAGGTGGCTGCGTAGGATCCTGTACAATAGTATCAGGTATCACTGGGGACTGAGTAGGTGGAGCTCTACGAGTCTTCCGAGGTATGTAGTACTCGGCGTCGTCATACATAGAGATCTCATGCACAGAGAAGGGCTGAGTATCTGCAGGAATGGTATACTCAACATCATTCCTCAGAAACTTCATACACTGGTGCAAGGTAGAGGGCACCATTCCATACTCATGGATCCAAGGCCTTCCTAAGAGAGCCTTGTATGAAGTGTCAGACTCAATCACATGAAACTTTGCCTCAGTTAGAAAATTTCCAAATTTTAGAGGCATGGTAATAGACCCTAGAGCTCGCTGGCCTTGGTCATTGAAGCCTTTCAACATGATCTTGTCGGAAGTGAGCTTCAAATGACCTAGGGAGAGGCTCTTCAAAGTTTTATGAGTTAGTATGTTTACTGAAGCCCCTTGATTTATGAGGACTCTGTTCAACTCATAACCATTGACTTCAGCAGTAACATATAAGGGACGATTGTGCTCAGTGGTCCCTAACAGGAGGTCGCGACTAGAGAAAGTGATGCATGGCATGTTGTACAAATGCCATGCCCCATCATCAGGGTCAGAAGTAAAGAATGTCTGGTAGGTCTCTGGTTCAAGCAGGGCTTTTACCAGTGTCTCTCTCAAGTCGGGTGACAACATCAAAGCATCATAGACACTAAGAAGGGAAGGAATTTTCCTTAGGTGAGCCAACACATTGTAATCAACTTCCAGTTGAGGGCCTTTCCCTTTCTCCTTAGGCTGCTCCTGGGAGGAAGGGATAGAGTCATCCTGCTGGGTAATGATATTTTTATCTTTTGTATTTTTAGTCAACCTAGGTGGAAGAACCTTTCTTGAACGCAGATGAACTTCCTGTATTGAGTCATCCTCAACAGGAGATTCCTCTGGTTCAGTGATGGTGGCAGGTGTTGGTTCTAAGGAAAGTACTGAGAGTGGGTTCTCGGACTCATGCTCTGAATCCATGTAACATCCACCCTCAGGTATTATAAAGACTGGTTCATCTTCATACTCAGACTCAGACTCTTCACTTGAATTATTATAAGAGACATGTAAAACAGTAAAAGAGTGAGTACTAGTAGAAGTAGAAACAGAACTAGAAGTAAAAGCAGTAGGAAAAGAACACCAGAAGTAGCCAGAATCATCTTCTTTTATTATTTCTTCATCAAATGAAGGGAGAACAAAGTCCTTCAGCGTAAGTGCTGGAAGGAACCCTGTCTTCCCCTTAGAAGTTACAACATACTTTTCTCTTTCATACATTTTCTTGTTACATACATCAGAAGAAAAAGAAATGTGCTCAGTAGGCACTACAACAGAAAGAGAAGAAGAAGAAGGTACAAGTGCCGGAGTAGTAACTGCAGGGGTAACTGTCGACTTGGCCTGTGGTGGCCTCCTCTCAACTGCCTCTGAACTCTGAACTGCACGGTCTATCATCCTCTTGGTCTTCTTGGAGAGTGCTAACTGCCACTCTCCCTCAGAACACTGGGGTAAGCTGCTACTACTGCCCTGACTGTCAGTCTGACTGGGACTGTGGCTGGGACTGGAAACCATCTGAACTGTCTGAGGGCCCTTGCCCCTGGGCTGCACTAGATCGCTGTCCTGGAGGTGTATCTGTCCTGTGGCCATCAACCTCTCAACCTTGTCTTTGAAGACAAAACAATCTTCTAACACATGTCCAACGTATCTGTGGTAAGGACAATAGAGTGGGTGCTCCGTCTGACCCTCTTCCTCCACTCTATTGTTGCTAGGAAAGGTAAGTATGTTCTTCTTAGTAAGGAATTTAAAGATCTTCTTCACACTCTCCCTTTTGAAGGGATATTCCTTACTAAGCTTCTCCTACAGAAACTGCTGACTCTCTGGAGTCCTACGGGAGGTCCTAGGCTGTGCTGCTGGCTGACTAGCTGAGTGAGACTGACTAGCTGAGCGTGACTGCTGTGGAGGTGCTGAAGTGACTAAGGGCTTCTTTCCCTTATCTGATGGTCCCTGAGTACTGTGAACCTCTCCTCTCCTAGGTGGAGGTGCCCCTGAAAACTCCTGTCGCTGAGGTCTGCGCGAAGGCTGACTCTCAACCTTAGGAGGGACTGCAGCGGGTATGCTGTCCTGTAGGCTGGTGACCTTAGTGAGGAGCTTCTGAAAGGTTCTAATGGTGAAACCCTTCAGGTATGGTGCTATCGGACCATCTATGTTCTTCAACAAGATCTCAAATGCATGCTGCTCCTGTAACTATGGCTCGCACTGCAAACTGAGATTCCTCCACCTGACTATGTAATCTGTGAGACTCTCTCTAGGATGCTGCCTGGTCACCACTAGCTCTCCCACTGTAACTCTGTGCTCCGTACTGACAAATCTCTGCACAAACAACTGCTCCAGCTCTGCGAAAGTCCTGACTGAGTCGTTGGGGAGGTCGGCGTACCAAGCAAACGCCACCCCCGCCAAGCTGCTGACGAACAATCTCAACATCAGGGGATCGTTCCCTCCTATGTTGCAGCATATTGCTCGGTACTGAGCTATATGCTGCCTCGGGTTCCCAAACCCGTCAAAAACTCTGAACCTAGGAGGGATGAAACCAGGGGGGTAAGGCTCCTGCTCGTACTCTACTGGGTAAGGACGCCCCTTGCTAACTGACTCTCCAGTCTTTCTAGAGGAAATCGCCTGCTCTACCTTATGGGCTATCAAATCCTGGATCTGACCTGCTGACATCTGAGCTGGCTGACTCTGAACTGAAGTAGTGTAAGGAAGTACCGTAGGTGGTGCTGGGACTGCTCTCTGGACCCTGTCCACTCCTACGGGGTCTACTGTAGCAGGTGGTACTACTGGCTGCTCTCTGGAGTGTGGACCTCCGAAAGAGCACCGCGCGAACGGGCCGATTGGAAGGGACAGATTGGATCGCGCATACGACTGACCATTGAGGATAGAGGCTTTCACCAACACACCCCGATGGGTAGTAATATACATGACCAAATCACGGGTTTCCCCCACCCGATGCAAGAGCTCGAATGGGTTTAGTAGATGTGGGACCGAGTTTCCCACGGGCGCAAGCCCCCGTGGTTAATTACATCCCAGACCGGAGCCTGAGAAAACTCTCGATTAAGGATTATACATTATCCTTTCCTAAAATGGGATCGACACAAGGGTATAGACTAAGAAATCCTACTCAAAGGGAAGAAAGGTCCGAAGGGCTGAATCGACATGCGTGGCTCAAACCAACATTCAGAGGCTCTAGGGTACTAGAGAGAAACTGGAGAAAATCAAAGTCAAACATTCGATCACATGCGTGAGAGAATGATGGAGGTGGCGTCATCCTATGACGCGGATAAGTAGGACTTATAGTCCCCGAAAAGAAAGGACCTACCTACTATTTAAGGCTTACTACGAGACCGAATGTAGTAGCCTCGAATCCTAAATCTAGATTGGACTTAGTGTTCGACACACACTAAGACCAGTGTCCTAGCTAATACGATGCAAAGATCTGGACTTACCCCGGCCTGGATTGGGGGAGCCAGCTAACCACCTAATCGCTTCAAAACCATGCTATCAGGTCAATTATGAAAGATGGGTGGGAGGTACAATTTATTGGAAAGAGGACCGACATCTAGAGAATTTCCTAAGTGGTCCTGGACTTATGTTGGGTGAATGCCCCTAACTAATGCAATTAAATTTTAATTAAATTGATTTCTAATGCAATGCATGCTAGTTGAATCGTCAGCTCATGAATGCTATAGAACTTTAAAAACAGGCTTATATAAAAATATTTTTTTTTGAAAAGACTGAGTCTCCCTAGGTCCGGCACTTCATCCTCATAGGCCAGATCATCCGGACTCTACCCGCAGGCAGGGAGATGTCTTATAGCAAGGAAAGAAGAAATGCAGTAGTAATATGCATGCGACCCGGACGGTCCGGCAGTTCCCTAGGTTCGTAAGTTTTTATGTTATTTAAACCTTAAATTTAAATTTTAGTTATGAGTATAAAAGATTTTGGAGTCCTTAAAGAGCCTAATACGATCCAGGCGAAAACAAAATCGACATGCAAGAAAAGAAACCTAAGAAAAGCAGGCAATTTCTACTGCGCAATCAGGTAAACACATCAATATAAATCAAACCAATCAAATAAATGTCCATAGGCCAACTGCCCTTTAATTACAACCCAGGGTATGCAGAAAAGTAAAGTGGCCGGGCACCACTGCCAACAACCCGGATTTCTAAGCTATGATAGACGCCAACAACTTGAGTGGGATATTGGGTCTTCAAATCTTTAGTCTTCTGGATATCTTCTCCTTGGACTTCTTGGATTTCTCCTCCTTGGACTCCTTGGATCCGTCGTGGCTTGAATATCCAAACGAAGAGACAATTCCCCCAGTATAGGGGTATTGCCTTTTCTCTTTGGGTATCTAAAGCCATCCAGCTCGATCTTCCAAATGGAAGAAGACTCTCCCTTGGGATGCCTTCTTCTTTAGAATTCAAGCTGGATAAGAATATCCCAACTCAATAGTGTTTTCACAACTCTTAACAATTATTACAAATAAATTACATGAATGAAAGCAGTAAATCTAAGAATCCCTGCAAGGTTATCCTAGTAAAAATCATCCCAAGCAGTTTATATAGAAATAAAAATGCTAACACCATTGACCCTGTGCCAAGCCATGCTCTTAATTATGAGGGCTAAGCAGCTCCATCTGTGTAGTTATAATTATTAATTTTAGCCCTCATTTTTATTTAGGGGGAGCTGAGCAAGCACCTGCATAAAATATTATTAGAAATAATCATAATGCTCCCCCCTTTTTTATTAGCTTGAGCATGGCCACCTGCACGGAAGAACAGTATATATATGACGTTCCTAACCTAGGGGTAAATCTAGCGCTCACATCCAGAGTGCAGAGAAAGTAAGCAAACATACCAATCATTTTTCAAACAGCATGCAATGAAAATCACGGAAAGCTCCGGCACACAGCAGGAAAATAAAACCCAGCGGCCTAACCTAGATCTAGAAGTGGTGCCCTAGCAAACCATTCTATGTGTGTGTAAGGCTAGTGTGGTTTGGATAAATCCTAATATGGGTAGTTAGTTAAAATTGTCTAAAGTTCAAGTCTGTTGAAGGCCATAAAAGGAAATTTTGTTGAAATTCAAATATTAATGAATTGGGGTGAATTTTAGTTAATATAGTTTGTTGATCAATTTTAGGAACTTAGGGTGATGATATTTGAAGTTAAAGTTATATTAGCCAATTTGGAAAATCCTGGGTCCTCCTAGAAACTAGACTAAGGGTCCAAAAGGGTCACTATGGGAAAAAGGCTAAATCTGAGTCTCCTATCACCTTAGGAAAATATTAGACCTTAATACGGGTAGTTAGACAGGTAGTAGGTTGAAATCGGAGTTCTCTAGGGAAAGCTATGAATTTTCTAAGTTTCGGGCCCTAAATGAACTACAATTGACCAAAAAGTTGACTTTCTAATCTAGGTCAATTTCTGGAAATCTAAGATTTTCAATAAATACGAGGTCCTAATAGGAGTCTAATGCAAGTGAGTTTGCCCAATTTGGAGTTTTCTACATTAGTTATGGATTTCTAAAGATCGGGTAATTAAGGGAATTTTCTAATTAACTAGGAAAGGGCCCTTTTTTACTATTTTGATCCAAATGAGCTCCAAACTAATTGGAATCACTCCCAAAAGTCAGGGATGAGGGATGACCTGAGAAAGTGATCCCAAGTGTTTGGGGAAAATTTGAAATTTTTAATAATTTTTAACAATTTATTAGGGGCAAAATGGTAATTTCCACCTATGGTCAAATTAGGGGTCAACCTGAAGTCAAACTAGGGAGCCCTATTTATCTAAGGTCAAGGGTCAGATTCTGAACAAATCAAGCTATTATGGGTAATTTTCTGACCTAATATGTAATATTGTATTTTTTAGAAGGTCTCAGGGCCTTATTTTAGCGGGTTAATTAGGGTTGGTTAATTAAGGGCTCTAAAAGCTCCTAGAAATTTCTAGAAAATTATGAAAGGCTTATGATGTCACTAAGTTTAAGTGTTGAAGTTTTCATGTCGTTCTGGGATCTATCCTAGCTCCTAGAAAAACTTCTAAATTCGCTAGACGGGTCCTTAATAGTGTCCTTAAGGTGTCACTACGTTATATGGGTTAAACTGAAGTCATACTAACCCTCAAGGTAGTAAATGCATGGAGTACATAAAACAAAATAACACGCCATGTCCTTAAATCTAGGAGAGCCTAGACTAAGTGCTCGTGGTGCAATCCTATACATGCATTCTACGAACAATAAAAGGAAAGACACTTAAAGAAGGGATTAGTGAATGATTGGGACTCAATCACCCACTAATCCACTCTCCCACAATTGCTCTTCATTCATAGAACCTATGTCTAAAATTTCATGAAGCAAGTCTCCCAAGGTTAAGAGATTTAATATATAAGTAGTTTCAAAGTAGTTTAAAAATACTTAAATATATATATACATAGATTTTGGAAATTAAGATAATTAAAAATAGGTT